>CM034047.1:3128181-3280171 GCA_019804595.1 Bruguiera parviflora | reverse complement strand
GTTTTGCTTTCCCACCACGAAAATCTAACGGGTTTCCGGGTTTATTCCATCTTGCCATTGCATCTTTATGGATTTTGAGATTACATACTTGTATCTCAAGGGTATATATATATATATATATATATATATTCATAAGTTTATGCTATTCCCAATTGCCAAAATCACTTTGCCTTCGCAACTCTTTAGAAGACTTCGATTTTCGTGGTGGGAAAGCAAAACCTTAGTTTTCCGGTTTGATAGGTCAGAGTCAAAACCAACGCAACGTAGAAATCCCTGTGCTTGTGGCTATATATACCTGAATGATCTTCAGTCCATCTACGCAACAACCATTCTAGTAAGGAAGCCGTTTCACATTCGTTTAGCAACCTTTTTTTCTTGAAAAAAAAGAAGAAAAATGAAAAAGGATTATTGCCTTTAATTAGATTTAACCACGAGGTCTTTCGAGTGGAGCATTTCAGCTGTTAATCATCAGACTGAACTCATTTGGTTTACGATGACCTCGAGAACATTCAAAGCCTCAAGCTCAAGCAATTATGTTTAGTTGACAACAAAATCAAAATGTTATGGAGGGCTCGTAATTTCCGCATGCTATAATCCTCAGGGATATGCGTTGGCGCATTCTGAAGGCATTATTTGTAGTTAATCAATCGTTCTAGAATACGATTACATTCGAGACCAGCTTTCGTGAGTAAGTATTAAACACGCCATCTTGTTTAATATATTTATGAACGAACATTTAAATCTCTCCATTGTGCGCCCAAAAGAGAAAAAAAAAAAAACTTGGGAACTCCATAGCTCATGCGACGGCGTATTCACATCTATCTATTTTTCGATTAGTAAGGATTAGAATTTGAACCCTGCATCTATTTATTTGTGTAATAAGAAGTATCGAAATCTGCTTTGGGCCATAACAAAACACATGGACAAGCCCACTAGGCCTAGTTCGCAACCAGCGTATGCCATTCAAACGTTAAAAAGAAAAGCACCAGCGCGCACTTTGATCATGGAGACGAAGCCGAAGCCCAACTGCCCGAGTTGCAGGGCCCATGATCTCGGCAGTGGAAATCCAGATCACTCGAGAAGTCTCAGGTTCGAAGAATTTTGAAGTGTTCCGGAGGAGATGAGTGCTGCCTTTCTACTACTCGCCGCATTTCATGGTAGTATTGTGTCTTCTGGGCATGGCCAGCATGCTCTGAGTGACAGAGCAAGTCTCTCATTCTAGGGAAGAAGCCAACTGTCCAAGACATGTATGTAAGTAGAAATAACTCTTAAACTAACAGTAGACTTAAATTGACAATTTCACAAGCCGTATCGATCTTGACTGAATAAACTGAAATGTATTTCACGGGATGAAAAGACATATATATGTTTTTGTTTCGTCGATGAGATTGTCACAATAATATGCCAAAAAAAAATTTTTAAAAAAAAAATGGAAACAACTCTTACATTTATGAAAAGTAATTTATTGCACGCATCAATCTGTCCTTTCTGCCCGAAAGGAGCTCAGTTCTCGAGCTTGGCCGCGAATTGATTGATCGTGAGTTAAAGGAAGTGACACAAAAGAGCGAAAAGCCGATTAACCCATTGACTATATTTAATAATGCTAGGCCCAATTAACGGAGAGGGCAAACCATTTAATAAGTTCCACTTTATTATTAAAAGTTTGTATAAATTAAATAATAATATTTTAATAATATTGTTAATGAATGAATAAATTAGCTATATTTTATTTAATTTTATAAATAATTAAAAGATAAATAAAATAAATACCATATTATATTATTTTTAATGTATTGCCACGTAAAGATTTTTTTTTTTTTAATCAGTTAAATTAGTGCTATTTTGTTGGAATCGCTGCCAATTTTTGGGTGGCGAGTGTTTCCATGCAGCCTGCAAGGCTGATGTGGTCCTCAGCCTAAAACACAATCAAAGGGCAGGGGTGTTTCGAGCCGTCACTTTCTCTCTCCGTCACATAATGTCTTGCGAAGATTTGTTTCTGTGTTGCACCACCCACTCACACCCTCTTTATAATTCTATCCGAATAATGCCCCTTTTTATGTTTCGCACGACTATAAGCCCTGATAAATATAATTTATCTATTTTAACTCTTTTTATATATATATATATGATTGGTTTTTAATTTTATATTATTTAATAAAATAAATTTATTTAAATTAGTATTATAATAAAAAATATATAATATAAAATTAAGAGTAAGTTATACTTAAAAAAAAAAAAAGGAATACAAATAACAAATACCCTTAATGGATAATAAGACGCCGATTACGTAACCTCATCTAGTAAATGTGGTTTTACGTAGAGTTATCCGGATGACTGAACGCCATTCATGATTCATCTTTTCTTCCGTGGAGTTGTGATCCACTCACATTGAAAAGCCAAGGAGTTGGGCCCGTTGTCGTGTTTTCTTGCCAATGATTGAACCCGAAAGTTGTATTTGGATAACTGATAAGGCCCCATGATTAGCCGATATTATAATTTCTAATCATTAGGGATGAGATGACAAAATGCGACTGGGCACCAGCAACAAGAAGAAGAAGAAGAAGAAGAAGAAGAAGAAGAAGAGGTTACAAAAGTTTCGAGTTGAGAGGCCGACATTAGCAATTTAGTGATTTTCAATATAGATAAATAATTAGCGTATTACGATCCTAAGAAGATTTAGAGCACTTATGGAGTCGAGTCCCGTCGAACATCTTCTTACACGAGGTCCATTTTAACCTATACATGGTACTGATGTACTGACGGATCGCATATGCTTGAAGTTTTTTGTTACATTGGAAGGCACGGGCCTAATATAAATATCGATAAAGGGTGGTGGCTGTGTGCTCCTGCCAACCACAAAGGAGCCAAGAGAGACCTTCTAAAAACTAAAGAGGTCCGATCTCCCTCTATTACATGGCCGTATGCCATGTACCAGCGCCCTACAAATAAATAAATTCTAAGTACTAACCTATACGGAGCCAGCGAACCTCCTGGCAAGTCTTGCTGCAACAGTTGCCCCACAGCAAATGGTGGTTCCCGATGAATATGCATCCCCTCGCCAATTCAAAACCAGACCTTGCTAACCAGCTGGCCGCGACATTTTCTTCTCTATAAATGTCTTATGATGATGCCATTTACTTTGAAATATTTGTTATTTTTATTTATTTTTTAAAATATAATATACGTATAATTTTATACCACATAAATTAGATTCTTTTTTTTTGTTAATATTTAAAATTAATTTAATTTAATATGTATCTTAAGTAAGTTAAATTAATTTTTTTTTATATAATTTCAAATGTATGTGCATATAGATCCGAAGCTGAATCAAGAAGAATGTCAGTCCGGCTGATGACATCAAACTGAGAAGACCACTTTGGGATTCATTCTAACCCACGATTAATGGGTCCAAAGTCTCCGGTGCCATGTCCATATCAACAAGTAATTAAGATTTATTTTCAATATATATTACATCGATGTGGGTAACAATGTTTGGTTGGCTCTTCTAAATTTCTTTTTTTTTTTTTAAAGAACGTTTTGTTTGGCTGAAGCGTCCAAAAAAAAAAACGAAAAAAAAAAAACCCCTTGCCAATTCGTTCGTGAGAACCAACACTGTTTAAATCTTCAAGGTATACCGAATACCTAAGTTGTCATTTTCAGCAAGCAAACATTTAACACGACGTAGGATTTGCTGATTTTATGTGTGTACGGTTTATGACAACAAAGTCCACGTGCAGTGCACCTTCCAACGCTAAATAAAAACACAAAAGGTTAGGTGAAAAAAGGTCGAAGATAGTCACCTTGGATTCAAATTCAACTGGCTGTTGTCAAATCAAATAACGGTGTCAACTGTTTATAATCAAGAGCGCACGTTGCAATTAATGTTAACAAACAAGAGGAAAAAAAAAAAAAACATGCAACGTATACTCTGGTCACCACATCCAACGATTCTACTTATGAATCTTATTATCTTACTATAATAATATAAAAGAAAGTTTGAAAAAAAAAAAATCCCTTAATCCTAGTCAATTTTTCAATATTATTATTCAAAAATTTCTATTTTAGAGAACTATTTACATTATTTTGCATTACTCATATATATATCAATATTATGACTGCATCACTATATGTAATCAATAATGGACTTAATGCTTAAATTTTTTTTTTTCTGTTTTAGCTCACTTGCTCTCATGAGCTTGCTAGGAGACTACAATTCTCACTAATCAAATGACAAAAATATTAGTAGTAATCAGGATTAATAATAAAATTTATTTACCATAACATTGAGCCTATTTAATACCCACCCCCGGTCCCAATCTTCTCGCTAGTCACATTACATTACCTTCGCCAAGTTTCCTATTCTACTCACATCGTGATTAGAACAAGCTTTTTTCTTTTTTCTTTTTTTTGGTAATTATTCAACGACAAAATTGTAGCTTTTCCCCTTTCTTTTGTTCCTTTTAATTTTGCACATCAGTCTTCAACGTTGGTGGTGAATGATGCCACTTTTAAATTTGAGATATGGCGCACATGGGGCTAGGATTGATACCACAACCTGGCTTCAATGTACTCCAGGGGAGCTGCTGCAGCAATTATTGTCTGTGGCATCTCAAATCGAGTAAATGAAGGTAGACAAATCTACTCGGCTCTTCCCTCCTCGAAAATTCCGGTTGCAGTAACAAGAGTTTTCCGAATGTTGGTTTTTCACACGCAAAGACTGTAACGAATCATTCGACCTTCAGTGGTTCATGAGCATTATTCTTGATATCTGAGATGTTAAAGTACAACGTTTACAGTGTCTTTGCGTCGTTTATCATTGAGAAGATTGGATGTTATGTGAGATTTGTTCATTTCCAATGTTCGGGCTATGATGGGAATAAAATAGAGATGGCGGAATAGTGGAAACCCGAGCTATTGGCAAGATTCGGCCGTCTTTATTTCTCAACAAAAAAAATAAAGACTCAGACAACTTTGATCTTCCCACTTTCATTCATGTTTAATGGTTTAAAGATATCCAGTACGAATCACTTGTCACCAAATTAAAGCAGGTTAT
Source organism: Bruguiera parviflora (assembly GCA_019804595.1). Taxonomy (NCBI): domain Eukaryota; kingdom Viridiplantae; phylum Streptophyta; class Magnoliopsida; order Malpighiales; family Rhizophoraceae; genus Bruguiera; species Bruguiera parviflora. The sequence continues at coordinate 3,275,118 of CM034047.1, read as the reverse complement.
TGTTTTGACAACGCAATTGGAGTTTTCACTCATTTTATTAGCTTATGGTTTACTTTTGGTGCCAATCCTTCTGTCGCATGGACAATCCTATCTCTGACTCTTCCATAAAGGTAAAGTTTGCAGACGAGTTGACTCTTGACATCGTGCTTATTTGCAGTTGCTTAAAAAGATTGTGTATTTATGTAAGATTCTGAACTTAATACACCGTATGAACACGTGCTTATTTGTCCAAATATCAAAATTATACAGGCTCAAGAGTGGGTATCCAGCCAAATCCACTTGAGATGCAAAACGGTTTAGAATCACATTAAATAACTTGATTTTATAGTATTGAATCAATCTAAATATTTTCTTAACCTATTAAGAGATTCATTAAACTGCAAGTTATATAATAAAAAGTAATTTTTAAAATTCTTATAAAATTTATTTATCTTTTTTAATATTAAAAATAAAAAATTTAAATTAATAATAATTAAATTATACCTTAAAAAATACTGTGATTTTAAATTATTCTTATTAATTACTGATGTATAGTTTTACTCAAATTCATATGACAAATAAAGGCGTAAATATACTTATTTTTATTTTTATTTTTATAAAATAATTATTTTCATTTTTATTTTTATAAAATAATTATTTTCCAGTAATTACAGTGCAACTTTGAGTTAGCGACAACTAAATCGAAATGGGGTAATCTCGAGACATGAAGAGACATTGTCGCAAAGAAAAATACATGTTAAACACATCTTTTATTAGACACATTGTACACAACAAATAAAATAAATTGTTATTAATAAATAATGACTCGTGTCGCAATGTGTAACAATAAAATACTATTTTTTAACATTAAATTTTTTTAATTTGCACATTTTTTTTAATTAATTATGCATAGTGAGCCCAATAAAAATTGCGTGCGTGTGGTCGCTTCTATAGCGAAACGAGCACTGAGCATTCTAGTTGGGTTGACAATGCAAAATTCAACATGGTAACAGGTTGACAGTAAAAAAAAATAAAAGGTTTTGGACTAAGCCAAGGAAGAGCGAGACAAACTAGCCTTGCCGATCAAGAGTTGACCCATCAAAAAAAGGGAGTAGACATGTAAATACTCAGCTCTGACCTCAACCCCAAAACAAGATTAATGTGAAAAGCGTTTGTAACTCGTAATCATGTCTACATTGATATCATAAGTTATGACAGAACCCATTTGCGAGCCAAAACCGCAAAAGTTTGTGGCGCCATTTTCTTTTGCTTCTAAGCTTTTGAATGAGGCACGGGAAATTGTTTTTTTTTTTTTTTTTTGTTTTCGGTGGGGGTGGGTTAATTAAAACATGGCGCCCTCTTTTTATGGTTCATTTTCAGCAATTTGGGTTTTGGCGGGTGGTAGTCAGGTCAAAAAGACACGGGTTCAGGGGTAGTTCCGACATTACGATATCCGGGAGGGCTAGGGTTTCGCGTCCCATATACAAGGCCTTTTGCAGGCCTAACCTGCGTGCGGTGTGTCTCTGTTGGGTTCGTTTATTCATTTGCTTTCCACTCCTCTCTCTCTCTCTCTCTCTCTCTCTCTCTCCATTTCTTCTTCTGGGTCGTTAGGTATTGGTATTGGGGATATCGATCATTTTCTTGCAGGAAAACTTCTTAACACTTACGGCCTACTGCCTTCTACGTTCCTTGTAGGTTCAGATTTATTAGATCTCTGCTTTTAGTTTGCTTTCGACTGCGATCGCTAAATCTCTTTCTCAATACCCATTTAGAGATTAGTGTTTGTTATCTAGATCTCGGAGTTGTTTTCCTGATTTATTTCTTCAATACCCACTTCAGTCACCATATTTTCTCACCTGGGTTTCTTTTAGATCTCAAATATAGCTATTAGAAATGCTGGATCCAAGTGAAAAGGTGAGCGCAGGTGAAGCTTGGTTTCTTGATTTGATCCACGATCCACATTCAAATCTCAGCTAATCAAGTGATTTTTCGTCTTGATCTGTCGCGCAGGGATCGAAGGCAGAAGAGATGAGTAGCAAATCGCCAGAAGTAGAGAGCCAGCAGAAGAAGACTTGCGCTGATTGTGGAACTACAAAGACCCCTCTTTGGCGTGGCGGCCCAGCTGGCCCCAAGGTGGTTCAATACGCCGCTTTTCTCTATAACACATCCTGATCCTGGATCAGGGCTTTGTTTGTTTCGTTCTTGTTTGTGACCTTTGATTTGGTTCTGATTCTATGATCTTATGCTTGCTTTGCAGTCTCTGTGTAATGCTTGTGGCATCCGAAGTAGAAAAAAAAAGAGGGACGTTTTGGGTCTAACCAAAGGAGCCGCCAATGAGAAGAAATCAAGAAAAGGCGGCGACAACAATAATGGCAACAATCATCACAGGCAGCGGCTAGGAGATGGTCTGAAACAGAGGTTGTTGGCATTGGGTAGAGATGTTTTGATGCAAAGATCGCCGGTGGATAGGCAGAGGAGGAAGTTAGGAGAAGAAGAGCAAGCTGCTGTGTTGTTGATGGCTCTGTCCTATGGGTCGGTTTATGCCTAGGTTTTTTTTTTTTGTTTTTTTGTTTTTTTGGTCAGTTCGGTGGGGCCGTCTAAAGGTTAATAATGGAAATCAAGATTGTATTAGCTGCCCAATTTTAAGTGTACGTGGGGTGGCTTTGCGTCTGTTCCTTTGTTAGCTTCTTTTATCTCTCTCTCTCTTTTTTTTTTTCCTTAAGATGGTTGAGTTTTGGGCTAACTGTATTTGTGATCTTTAATGTAAACTTGTAAGGTCCCTTAAATTGTCAACATAAGAATTGAAATTAGAATTGGAATTTCAATTCTATTTTGATAAGTAATTTCAACTGTAATTCAAATCTCAATATTTCTCACTAACGATCTCGCCTGTGGTAATTCTACTCGTCATATTTACATTAAGGGTCTCTTCCTTTAGATTTGCTGATCAGTTTCTCTATTCCTACCGATCAACCAAACTCTCCGATAGTTTGCAAGAATCTGGTCTCCGGGGGTTGGTAAGTCTAGCTTAATTTTTGAATTTGCATTAGTTGATAGTAGCCTAGAGTTCCACAGAAAAAAAAAAAAAAAAAACAGAACGACCTTTCCGGTGCTTTCTATTCTAATATTCCATTCATCGCGTCAGGGACCATAAGAAGAGATGCTGAAGGTACTTCTGAATCTGCAAGGAAAATACTGTGAAGATGACTCGTTTTCAACTATCAACCGTTCTAGATTCCTAGGACAGTGCTTATTCTGGATTCCCACTCCTAGTAGACCACTATCATCGTTGTTTTTTTTCTATTCAATAATTGAATATTTACCCCTCCCCCCCCCCCATTACTGTCATCTGCTAACAGCTAAAGGCTAACGGACGGATGTTCTTCTCGTCGGTGACATTGCAATTAACCTTTCCTGTGAATAGAAATTTCAAGCACTTGTTACTTAGCCAAACGTTTTTCCTTTTTGAGCCCTGGCCGAATGCAGGTGTGCTTGTGCTAAGTGCAAGTCATGAGAAGTCTTTAATTGCTGATATCGACAATAAAGCTAGTTTTAGTCAATGTTGTTAGAACTAGACTGAACCAATCGGTTCATTCGATTTAACTGCAAATAAATTAATAATCTAGCTCGGTTAAGGACATAAATAATTCTTCAATCCGTGCACACCAGGAGCAACCCGCATTTGCTTTCTCCTGCGACATATTTCTATGCTCCATTTGGTTCTTTCTCCCCCCCCCCTTTTTTTCTTTTTTACTTTGTTTTCTTTTTGTTTTGGATTTATTTTTTTAAAAAAATTTTTGCTAATAGATATAGTATATAACATACACTCGACGATTATTGAATAGGTAGAAAGAAACGGGTTTTTCTTGTTTTTTAGCATATGATTTTCTATCTCATCATCTTGTTTTTTTGTGTTTTAGATGCTTTGCCTGTCTCTTTTGACGTGGCGGTTCTTTGACATTTACTGACTACTCTTTATATGCACCGCGTTTTAAAGATCTTTGATGTTGATTCATTTGATGTTATATGTCGCTTTGGTACTGAAAATACTATTGGGAGTGCAATCGGACTATAGATTATGCTTGAAAGCGTGAACGATGATGGAACTCTACCATAGCTACTCTACCTCCCTTTTTTTTTTTTATTAAAGTATTATCTCAGATATTTTAGACTATATGTTCATTTGTAATGAAATAATTATTAAATATCAATCTAACTGATTAAATTAATCAAATTAGTTAAATTTGAAGCCATTAATTTTTTTAATTCGATAATTAGTTCGATTGTAAAAAGCATTGGCTTTAGCTCAAATAAGCAAGGACACAAAAATCTCAGAGTGTTTTCACGGAGAGCTGGAGCTTTATTAACAAATTTTCACTTCACAAAGGACAATTTTCAGTCAAAACTACCTTCTTTTTATTATTATTTTTTCATACCTTTCAAGTGGTAGACAACTCGCTAAATTATGCCATGTGCTGATTATTTCAGCCGATTCTGTCTAAACATTTTTGTTTTAAAAATAATTTCAAAATCAAAATGCACAATCACATTTTTCTACAACTTCCGTTTGAAGTTGTGTCAGTTGGCTCACATTCTTTCCACTACTTGACCTCAAATAAAATGCCAAACTGGAGTCCCCATTTTTGGAAAGAAATTTACAGAATAATATTTTTACTATGAGAAACCCTCTTAGAGCAAATCTGCGTCGATGAAAAAACTCAAGAAATAATTAATTGATGCAATTTTTTTGGTTGGATCAAATTCTAAATTTAAAATTAAAAAAATTTAATAATTTTATCACTAGATGTTGCAATTAATGGCAATTGATTAAATTTTTGAGGCATGAGAAATCGTGGGCTCGTTGCAACGTGGACTGCGTGCGTAGTGAACCAAGATTGAACGACACAGATGTCTCACTGTGCATATCCAAAGATGGACATGTGGCTTCCCTTGGGAAGGAAAAAAAAAAAGAAAAAAAGAAAAAGAGGGAAAAGAAATACATGGCATATGACCATTGCTTGGAGGTCGAAGATGTTGGCCCAAAATCATTTGAACAACGACAGGTTGGATTTCCCGTAATGGGCTGGGTCACCCTGAGTGACTTAAAATAAATTTTTATCACTTGCTTCTAGGCCATGAGCCTCTCAATGAGTTCCAAGATAATCCTCCGTCGCGCCAGGCTCTTAGAATGGTGGGCACCCCCACCGGCCCTGAGCGATTCCTGGGTCGTATTGCACGGGCCGCATACGAAGTGGGTCTCGACTTTCCAAGCCAGGATCAGAAGCGGCCGCCTGATAAGTCCGTCTTTCGTGTTACACCCACTCAAAAGGAATTAGATTTCCGTCCCGTGCTTTCAACACAAGTCGAGATATTTTTATTAAAATCCCTTGAATTTGTGCTCAAATTTTAGTGATTTTATTTTTTCTTTTTAAACCTCTCGGCCTCCCTTATAGACATTAATAAATAAATAAAATAAGATTTTTCCGAAAGTTTCTTGTAGGTATCCCAAAATCTCAACGAAAGTGAACATGGGTAAGCGAAATGTTGAGCGCCGCACCCTGTGATGGAGTATGCGCTTAAGAGCACTCGGAGAATGACTTGGTCACAGTTGACGCCGCATTGACTGTTTGGAAAAAAAATGAAAAAAATAAAAACAAAAACAAAAAAGGTAAAACAACATGAACAGCAATAAACAGGCAATTATGCGAATTTTTTTTCTTAAAAAAATTTATAAAATAGAAAATAAATATTATATTTTCTATAAAAGTACTCATATTTTCGACAGTTGAATGTGTGACGAAAGCGTAGCGGTCAGTTTCGCTCGCAGCCCACGTTAATCTCTCTCTACTATTTTGCCACTACATAGCCTGTCTCGACGAAAGAAAGGGGCTTTTGTAACTTGCTCGCATTCTTCGATGCATGTGTGCTACTTGTCGAAAACCCCACCACCACCCACCGCCAGGCGTGCCATCCAGCTAATTGTTAGCTTGTCTCGTTGCAAAAATTGACAAAAAAGGGTGGCTAATTGTCCCCGGGGCCCATGCCGTGCCCAGGGCAAAACAAAGTCCTTTTCTTGCTCGTCTACCCACTCTACTGTTGATTCTTATACGTGTTTTCGCAGACCGTCTCACTCAAATAGATACGCGCAAGAAACTATTGTTTCATGGCAATTACGACGCCCTTATTGTAGCTACATTGCCAAAACGGTTGGTAGATCTAACGGCTCCATAATAAAATGTGATCACTTTAGTGTTGGATATCAAATTTAGAAAGATCACTGTTTTGATTTTTTTTTTTTATCCCCTCGAAAGTCCTCCAGAAGACGCACAAAGGGTAACAGATATAAATTTCCCATCACTTGAATAAACGAAGTGTGACACATTAAGTACTATACAAGACTTATTCATTTGGGTCTCGTCAAAGTTTACCCACAAACTGACCAAATTAGCTCGATTGGTCACAAAAGTAAAGCTCTCGGGAGAAGAGACTGAGACGTAAAATATGCCCTCAAAATTCACCTTTGGACCAAAGAAAGAGAAATTAAAAAGATGATTCTTTGTACGAAAATAATCTTAAGAAAAAGGCGGAAGCGACTTTAATTTCAAGCAAGAAAGGTTTTTTTTTTTTTTTTTTTTAAAGGGGGTGCTACAGTACACCATCTCAAAAGCAAACTGAAAAGAAGGAGCCCCAAAAGCCTATATAATACGTGGCATTGGCACTAGCTAGCCATGGACTCGCCCTTATGATTTCTCAAATTTTGGGTTGGGGCACGAGGCCACGCTCCCCGAGGAAATAAAATTCTAGTGGTCAGCGGTTTATTGAAGATGAGTTCGTTACCCAACTTTCGGCCTCCCGATGGTGTGCCACGGCAGAGAAAATCAGATACTTCAAGATTTGTCGGCGCGGTGACGGTGCTGATTGGACGGGACCATCTACCGCAGAAGGCTCGTAGAGTACCTTATCACTGACCCGTTAAATCCTATTCAACGCCAGATCAGCAATTTTATTAGCACGGACAGCCCCGAGGCACCGAGGCCACCTCAGTTCGTCGCGAAATGTCCAATATTACAAAGATTTTTTTTTTCCTGCTATTCAAAGTTTATTTTTAATTTAATAGCTGTAATCAAGTCGCAGTCAGCTAGAGTAACTTATTTTTTCGTAATTAAAAAAATAACATATTTTGCGATGGCACTACACGATTGAACCTTAATAAACTTTCAAATATAGCTAACCCACTACCCAACAGAATATAAGATTAAGATTAAATGCGCAATCCCTAGAAAGACTATTTGAATAGAGAAAAATAACAAGTGGTTTTAATTAGTAAGTGTAGCTTAAGAAGCGGAAGAAAGTTTGAAAGGGGAATTTTTTTTTTTTTAAACATGTACCTATTGGTTATTCAAGAATGGAAGTGAGCTTAGTAGTCTTTGATTACCAAAGAGATTATTATTATAATTACAATTATTATTATTATAATTTTCCATAAATCTAACCTATTGTCAATGTCACAAGATAAAGACCTCCCACCGCAAAAAATTGCGGGCATTTTTTTAATGGCGGCATAATTTTTACCATAGCTTATGAGAGACTGTACAGGGCTGTGCTAGTGGGCCCTCTCGGTACAAAAATTCAGTTTTCTGGTGAAATCCAAGTAACTCCCGGGAAGCAGAAAATTCACAAAGATTCAATTTCTACCTCATTGAACAACAAACTAGAATTGAACCAGCCATCCATGGAAAAACGCTAAAAAGAAACAAAAACAATTTTTTTTTTTTTTGTTTCACATAAATATTCAGTAGTCAGCTTATTAGAAATTAGTTGAAAAAGGAAATAACGAATCAAAAGATATCGCAATAATGCACGGCATCCTAAGCATCCTAATTGGGAGAGGTCGGGGGAGTTTGATTTCCTACCTCCCCCGGCCACAAAAGGCCGAATCAGCCATTAATTTATTTTTATGTTCATTCTATAGTAGAATTAGGTGTGTCATTAATCCAACATTTCAACATCCGGTGCTTCTAATTGCCTCCAAATTCAGATTCCAATCTAATCCATTATGACGTAAGGAGTCACCGACAGTTTAGCACCCTAGCGGAGCTTAATGAGTGAAAGCAAAGCTCAAAGCACTGGCTTCAATTACTTCTGAATTAAGCACAACAAAAGCTTGATACAAACTGTAAGCAAATGACAGATCATTCAGAAATAAGAAAAAGGAAAGATTATTACTTCACAATGCCAGATAATTCTGTGCCAGAGAAACTGTACTCTTTTTTTGATTCCAATTTCCAAGGCTGTAGAAACTGAGTTCTTTCTCTTCTTCGGGTCTCATTGAAGATGATCGATGATTTCAAGAGTTGATCTTTTCCCTTGGCTTCACAAAATCCCCAGATCTGCCAAGTCGCCACATTATTTCACTTTCTTTAATGGCATTGTGATTTCTGTTAAAATAAAGCAAGTAAAACAACGACCCCCACGGAAAAGATGTAAGAAAGAGAGCCCTTCAACTTCATGGAGTGAGAGATATTAGGAGGTGGAGGGCTATAATAGTAAAAGGGAAAGTAAGGAACGATAGGGTTTGGAGGTGGGGGTCCAGGGTAGTTCTCGTAGGTTGGTGGGGGGTAATAACCGCCGCCAATTCCACCACCCTTCGGTGGGGGTGGCGAGGAGTAGGTGTAACTGGAAGAAGGTGGTGGTGGAGAGTGGTAGTAAGAGCCTTCGGATGGGGTGCTTGGTGGAGATGGTGGTGGCTGGCAGTTTGAACTGGGAGACGGCGGCGGCGGCGGGGGTAGTGACGGCGGCGGCGACGGCGGTGATTGCACTGGGTTGCAACACGTGGAGCACATTGCGCAAGCACTCTCGTATAGCATTCTTGATTTTGGGATTGGTATTGGTGAGGACATGGTGGAGGGTAGTATTAACAGAATGGCCACAAGAGAGAGTGCAAATCTGAGAGTTATTTCCATCTTTGGAAAAAAAAAAAAAGTGCAAGAGCTGAGAATATTGATTATTGAACTCAGTTTAGAGAACAAGAAACATCAAGAACGAGAGATAATAATTTTGGGATTTCTAGAGAAAATTCAGAGGCGAATGAGATTAACTAGTAAGGAGAGTAAAGAGAAAGAGGGCAGCGAGGTGCTCTACTTGTGAGAGTTAAAAGTAAGGCTCGTGCTAATAGTGTCCCTTGTCTTTGAAGCTACACCAACAGCATCCCACCACTTTATAATGGCCCATCAAAAAGAATAAAAAAAAAAAAGAAACACTGAAGCAAGGGATTAAAAGAGACGGGCCTCGAATTCAAAACGATGACACGTAACATGTTTTACTCTAGTTTACCGGGGCGGCCTCGCTTTGTACGCCCATCAATGAAAAGGTATCGTTGGTGGTTAATTTCAAGATAACTAAAAAAGGCCTATAGGGCCTTAACGGATCTCCCAATGTGCTACGATGTAAGTTTACGAGTAAAAATTCATATGGGGATGGAGGGTCATCAAAGATGGGCGCGGCCGGTGGACAGATGTTCACACGCAGGGAGATCAAGGTGGCGGGATCATGAGATGACGTGGCAGATCAGTGATGGACGTAAACAAGACGCAAGCGCCACGCGGGGCCAGTCCTGTTTGGCCAAGATGTTCCCTCGTTCCCTTCGAAATTACTACCCCTCCTAGCCCAATGCATTTGAGCATACCAATCCCACCCCGTGGAGCTGGGAGTGAAGGCTCCTCCCCGGCACATTTTACACAAGATAGGCAATTACTTTCCAAACTCAACTGATCAATGTGTGACGTAGGTGTGTGTCTCGTTTTTGATGTAAATTATAGCAGTATCGGGCTGCTGTTCAATGGCTTTGGACGCCGTCCTATCCGTGTCTGGAATGGCACACAGGAGATGTTGTAACTACGATGGGGCTTCTCCATTTTATCCGCGAATCTGAAATACCATTTTGACTTTAAGCAGTTTTCTAAAAGTGGGAATAATAATATATTTCAAAGCATTACTAACCTTGGCGGATTTATTTACGGCCCCAGTTATTGATTGCCTCATCACCAGGGGCCGAACTAAGCCTATGCCTTGGGCGGCGTTGCTGGCGCATTGAAATTAAAGGGTTGATAGATGCAAACTAATATCTATCAAACATACGTGGCTATTCATCGTCTGTAATTCAAATAAATATGGTGTTGATATAAAAAAAAAAAAGAAAAAAGTCTCAATAATATGTATTTGTAGTCGACAGATTGATATTTGTTTACACACGACCTTTTCCCTTAAAATAATATTATCAAAACTTCTGGTTTTTTCTTTGGTTCTTTTAGATACTAGCACCTTATATTCAACTATGTCATAATATTAGAAAATATTTATTGGACTCACTATTTAATAGGCAAATTGTGCATACTGAATAAACTAGTTTACAATGGATGATTAAAATACTACTTTTTAACCTCTTTTTTGGGTTTATGCACTTTCTTTTTTTTTTTGGTCTTTTTAAATAAATTTGTACATTTTGTCCACCAAGAGGCGAATCCACCTAATTGTTCCCCTTGATATTATCAATCTTTCATTTTGGCACGCCTTCATTTAATTTCAGTTCCGCCTGCCAAGCTTGAAGATAATTTTCTGACAAGGAGACTCTCGACTAGAAAGGGCCACATTTTACTTCCTCCCACTGGCTAAAACTACGTATGGTGGGCTATCTTCTGGGGCTCTTATGTACCACGCCGGAAAGGTATAAGATGACGCTGTGAAAACGATAATGCTATTTGCAAGGCATTTGCACACTAGGAAATGGCAGAGATTGACGGTACGGTATTTGCCATTATTTGTCTTGCAGTGGCTATTTCAATCCGGCCTTGACGCGGCAGTAATTGTGTTCAGGACAAGTGACGTGGAATTGGGGTTTTTATATCCAATTCACACAATGACACGCTGTTACAAATCTTTTCGAAAAGGGCGAAGCAAAGAGATACGCATAACAAAAATGGTCGTCTCGTAGGAACTTTCCAGGCTGGTCCAGTGGCCATTGCCTGGAAACCAAGACCACCGTGTAGAGACGTGAACCCCATGAGTGGGTTCCGTCGCGTCACACTAACAAAATTTTTGTTTCCAAATTTCCTTCTTCACGTTGAATTCCCCGTAAAAGTTACACACGGTATAACTGTCAACAACTACTTTTTCCATTTTTTTAATTGACAATTTTATTAGTCACAAATTACACACTAAAATTTGTTTTATTATATTTTCATAATTAAAATTTAAAAGTAAAAGTCTAAGTTTATAAACACTCTTAGAAGGTTGAATTATCCCCCCCCCACTCTTTTTTTTTTTAATGCCCGAGACAACCTTATCTGATCTCTTGAAAATTTATTATAACCTTTGTCGGAAATTCTTGACATTTATCTCAATTGATCTGCATTAGACTGCACTAGTGCGCTACGTTTTAATGAGATTTTAAATCGTAACGTCTTTGTAAAAAGCTCAACCAAGATGAATCTGGAATATACAATTTAACCAGAGCTGATTAGTCTCCTTCGCAAAAGGGTACAAGTCAAAGAGTCCACACATTTAGAGATTCAATCGAATCATAGTAAAAGAGAGAAATTAAAGGAAGTACACAGCTAATTAACTAACGAATTTGGGGTATCTTGCACTTTAGTTATTCCCTTCTCATGCTTTCTGGTTGTCAGATTCTAAAGTAGCTTTTCTGCACTTTATGATGACCATACCTCCTTATTATAAATTCTTTTTGTTATTTGGAAGAGCCTAAAGTGTAAAAGCTAGTTAACACTAGTTTGCAAACTTCTTGAGTTTAGTTATTATTGTTCTTTTCTCCGAAAGGAATTTTTATATGGTGAAAGTGTGACCAATCAAGTTTGATGCAGTTGAATTCCTCGAATTCATTTTTTAACCCCAATGTTGTTGGTCATCCCACAAGAAAATCCTATACGTTGACATTGTTGTATATTCAACGGTTGAGAAAATCACAATTAGGTCATTTGTTTTGCTATTTGTACTAATCTTGCTTGTACGGTGCATAATTAAGTTTAATATGACTTTTATTTGATTATCAGGCAGTAAAATTGTTGGATCAAGTTTAGTATTCGATATGCGAGATGTAATTTTTAAGTTCATTGTTTGATGTGACGGTTGGTAACATGGTAATTTTGAAAACCACATAGGACGAGACCTAAAGCATATTCACCTTTTTGGACAATTTTACTGAATAGAGGACGGGCAGTGGCGTTTCTTGAAGGTATGATATGCTTGTGCATCGTCAATATGTGAGAAATTTGGACCCTAGCATACGAGCCAAGCCAAATCCCATGCATGCTTGGTTGCCAACTTGACATTGATTGGAATTTGTCGCGGTCTGGGTCCCTTGAAGATTCTGAGGAAAGAATTTTCAGTGCATTTCGTTTTCATCCCACATGCCTTTGTACAACACTGGCTTGTATCTTATTAAGCAGATTGCATTGATTTGATAAAGAACAAGTATTTAGCTACTACAATTGTAAAGTTCAGTATAATTCCAAGAGATATAGAATCTTGTAAGAACGAGAATAAAAATAGTATACTGTGGGAGTGGGCCAGAATACTTGGTCAAGCTGTGATGATCAGCATAAAATCATCTAACTTGTTGACTAGGAAGGTGAAGGGCTTATTCTTATGGCGAGTCAAGCATAGGAATTTTCATTCTGTTGGCATTCCTGCAAGGTCGAGGTCTTTGTGATTCCCAAAGATCGTCGCACTTGTATTGGAAGCAGATGTTACAATGGGAAATATGTGAGCAATGTGGAGATAATTCAGCAAATGCTTGCAAGTTTTGCAAATAATAAGGGTTCATTCTCCATCACCTTAACGATAGAAAAAATCATTAATCAAATTCTTTTATGTTTGATTCTTAGTAAACAGTCATCAAAGAATGACTTTTTTTTTTTTAAATTTTAAACTAAAGATTTTTTTGAGATAACTTCAAATATTGACTTTAGTTATCAAATGATTGAAGAGTCGAGGAAAATTTAGTTATGATACTTAGTTGATATTCATAAAATGTATCTAATAAATTATGAGTTAAATACATTTTGTCCGGTAGAAAGATGGATATTTCTTGCTCAGACTGAACAATAAAATACTAAAATGTAAAAAGGAGGTCACTGCGACTTGGGAAACATGGATTAGAGGTCATTTGACATGGGCTTTTAACAGAGGAAAGAGCTTGGGTGGATTTAGGGAATCTTGGTCAAAATAAAGAGGAGGATTTGACATTGTTTTGGATTTTGATATTCCTCAAAGGTGAGACTTATAAACTTATCTGGACAGTAACCTTTTATCAATTTTATTTTGGGCCAATTAATTTTCACCGACTCTTTTTCTTTAAAAATTTTTATCAGGCTAATAATTTTAATTACAATGTGTAGAAAATTAAAATTATTTGGCCAAACAAGTAAATTTACAAATTCTCAAGGATTTTGACGAAGGAGTTGTCTGTTAACTTCCAATTGAATTTTCGACGTTACAAATCTTGTATCGAGTGGTTTCCAACATTTGTTTGATGGATAAATATGAAGGTGGTCTCTTTTTTATTATTATTAAGAGGTTTATTGAATCATAAATTCTTTATATTTATAAATTTTACACTTCTTCTCAATATTAAAATATAAGACTTAATGATAAGATTTTAAATTTTTAAATATTAAATATTTTCTGAGAGACGGATACTTTTTTTTTTTTTTTTGGTAACAGATAGCCCTTTTTCTTGCATGTGTACAAGAGCAAGTAAAAAATTGCAGAAGTCGCAAAGCCCACAAACAAACACCACAGAAGGGCTTCTCGCACTGCAATCCTCTGACGGGTTCTGACATTGTGTTGAATAGCCGAGACTGGCCCCTAAACCGAATGGCCAACCAAATGGCCCATAAATCGATGTAGGAGTTGGGCTTTTGGTTTTTTGGCGGATTGCCGGTTGACGTTTGCCAATTAAATAAATGGCTCAAAGCCAATTTCTTTTCTCTATAACTCCATTTTCAAATTTCTAATTCCTCCCTTGTGATGATTTTTCAAAATTCCTGATGGGATTGTCTCCATTTCGGCAAAAAAAATGATATGAATTCTCAAGTAGAGAATAATTCTTCCATTCTTGTTTCTCTGATTTTTGTGTGCGCACGCACTCAAGTTTTTGTTCATTTGTCTTTGCACTCGTCTTAGTAACATGGTAACGAGTAACTTCGATCTGCCATACCATTTGTGATTTAGCTAGGCGCTGGGACCGAGTAGCTTTTGGTTTTTATTTATATATATATATTTTTTTTTTAATTATTTTTTTATATTGGTGGAGCACGGACCGAGTAATTAACCGGTTATTAGCTAGAGCTGGTTGCTACCATTTGTGTCAGCAAAATGACATGGCCAACGAGAGTCGGTCAGACGAGGATTCTTTCCTAGTTGATGGCTATTGTTTAATGCTCACTGGTTGTTATATCATGAACACCCAAGGATCGTTTCATCTGATACCCTGCGAAGACCTGTTCTTCCTAGCAAACCGCAAGTCGGCAACATTGTTAATTTTAATCTCTCGCGAGGGGCCATCGCTTGTCAACTACAATCGACCTAATTACATATACCCCTCCAATTTGATTTATGCTCGGTCAAAGTCACGATGAGTTTGGATGTCACAACTCACAATTTTTTTTTATTTTTTTATTTTTTGTGTAGATTGGAGAAGAAAATTTGTGGGCATCACTCAATATCACTAATTTATTCATTCGCAGCGCGCGTAGATGATATATAATTTTCAATGCACCGGTATGACTAGGCGTCACCAGGTGTGATGTTGGACTTAGCAATGGCAGAGGGAATCCCTGAGCAGGATCAAGACCGAACGCTTGCAAGAGACGAGGAAGCTCGAAGAGCACCTAGGCACGGTGTCAGAATTTAGTGTCTTTCTGTAGTTTGATGCCTAAACAGCCGAGAAGAGCATCGACTTAGTGGGTCTTGAGGCTAAGGTCCATGATACTATAGACAAAGTAAGAAAAAAAAAAAAATCATCCTACTAGTTCATCCGTGATTAAGTAAAAAGTATTTAAACTCAATTCTTCGTTAAAACATTTAACAAAATTAAATTTTACTCTTTTAATAGGCACAATTCTCTCTAACGAAATAGTGAAATATTACTTACATTTTTTCATTATATGAAAAAAAAAAAAAACAAAAAAAAAACAAAACCACCATTGGAGATTGCCAGGTATATTCATCACCCAAGTGATATACGGTAATCTAGACGGCACTAAACTCGTTTGCCTGTCAAGACACCAGATACCGAAACCCTATTCTTCCAAGTGTTTTTACTTGATAGCTAAAAAACAAAGGAAGACGGAAAGAGCCCACCGGGGCAATCGCAAACAGGAAGGACATGCCCGGAACATGCGCGCTACTTCTGTCCAAAAGTCTCTTCGGGCGATCCAATCAAATCTCGCCATTTAAAAGTAACAACGGTCAAATCCAAATCGGCGATATCCGAGAACACCGTATCATCGCGTCCGTCGCAATTTCCCAGCACGGACCACGTCCGTGACCCTACGATTTGGTCCATTGCGCGGTCCTTTTTGATTGGCGGATCATAGCCAAAATACTAGACCTGAGTGTACACAGCGAAACCCGTTCCCGATTCGAAAATTCAAAGAAACAGAGGGGGGGAGAGCCAGCGAGACGACACGTAGAGGGAACTTTCGTTTGTGCAAACGGCACCCGCCCGGCTTTCCTCTTTATTTATTTATTGATTATTAGTTGAATCCCTTCAGCTAAATAAAAACACCTCGGACACGAAGTTGAAACGGGCAAATAGACTTTCCCTCGGGTTCGATTTCTGGATCGAATCGTGACCGTCCGGGCCGATTATTGTTTTGGTCACAATTTTTGTTTCGATCGGCGTACGGCCAGGATTTAGTGGGTCGAAGTAGTAATCATTCAAATTTTTAGAATACGGGTGGGTAATGTAGTGTACTCGGTCGTAGAATTCCCCGTGGTTTCGCTGCTCAAAACGAAGAAGCATTGTTTTTCTAATTTTCTTTGACAGGTTCGTCCCCCCTTTTCTTTTCTAGTCTCAATATTATGTATTTTTAAATCATATTTTCATATATATATATATATATATATTAAAAAAAAAGCTAAAAAAAAAATTTATTTGTAAACGATGAAGAAAAACACGTCCTCTATTTCAAACACAGCTTAGTAAAAGCTGTACCAACGCGTTTGCCCACCTTCACATTCTCTCTCTCGGAATTATTACAAAGGCCACTTCCCTTCAATTTCGAAACATTCTCAGTTCATCTTCTCCGAAAGAAAGATCAGAAAAGACAAAATTGCGAAGCTCATGGCTTCGGCTTTAAGCCTCTTGTTTCTGACTCTCGTTACGGCAACACCCCTTGTTATCTCTCAGGCCACAGTCGGCGCGCCGCCGCCGGCGGGCAGTTCTTGCAACGGAATATTCTTGTCGTACAGCTACGGAGGCGGAGCCAAACTGAAGCCCACCGACCCGACCCACCAGGCGTACCGGTTCGAGTCCACGTTGACGGTGGAGAACCACGGAATCGACGAGCTCAAATCGTGGAAAGTCTTTGTGGGTTTTAAGCACGAGGAGATACTGGTCTCTGCGTCAAATGCGATTCTCGCTGATGGGACTAGCTTGCCTGCTTCTGTTGGAAACGGCACCGTTTTTGCTGGGTACCCTATGACTGATCTCAAGACCCCGATTGAGACCGCCGGCGATTCGACTCAAACGACGGTTCAGATTAAGCTCTTGGGGACTGAGTTCGGCGTGCCGTCGAAGGATGTGCCTTTACCGGATAATATTACGCTGGCTAATGATGGGTTTGTCTGCCCCCGGGCGGCTGCCGAAGGTAAAATTTTTTGCCTGTTTCTGCCTTTTGTATTTAAGCTTCGATTCATGGTGCATTTTGTTAGGTGGGTATCTCGCAGTGTTGAGAAAGTTGTGATTTTTATAGGTTTTGTGTTGGAAAAATTGATGCTTTACGTTTTTGTGGGTCTTTTGTTTTGTTAATGGGATTGATGTCTTCTAAGTAAACTGGTCTCATCTTTAATTTAAAGATTGATGTTTGTAAGTTCAGGGGTTTTGATGTTTGTTCTTAGGTGCATTTCTCTGTTTATCGGCTTCTCATTTATGGGTTTGGCCTTTCTTCTTTCTTTAAGATCCGATTGGGATCTGAGAGGGAGTTGAAGTGTGTCTACATTTGTTGTTTGAATGGGTTGGACACTTGATGAAAAAGAGAGAAAACAATTAGTCATAACAGATGGTCAACTTTTTTATTTGACTGTTACCCTATATGGGGTGGTCGATGATTGGTTTATGGTGTGTGGCATTAAGGTTATCTGTTGCTCTTATATTCTGCCAACTTCCTCCTGGCATGTGGTTTTGATTTTTGAGGGCTCAACTGGACATCTCTAGCTACTTTGTGACTTAATATTATGTATAATGTCTGAACATCTGTAATTAGGTCTACACTTTTAATGTGGATGGTCACAGGTGACAAGGCTGCTGCAGAAAAAGAAGATAACTCCATTGACTTTCAATTTCAATTCTATTCCTATTTCAACTTGGCTGTAGGAACTCGTTTCTTTTCACCTAGAGAATCTTGTTGAGTATTTTAAATTCATGGCTCCTCAACAATGAAATCAAGAACAGAAGAAGACAGTGCTGCTATATGAGTCTAAATTACAAGACAGACATATTCAAATTTATTATTTTGATATCACGTTCTTTCTCCAGTTTAGGTGCACTTTTTCTGTCCTTTTAACGCGCATATATATATATATATATATATATATATATATATATATATATGGAGTTATCTTTGAAGATGACACCAAAGATAACATTAATTGTTTTTAATGTGAGTCCAGTTTTGAAGATTACATATGTTTCTGTGTGAGTTGATGAGCTCCTTTGTGGTTTTTGCAGGTAGTGTAATGCATGTTTGTTGCACAAGAGACGCAAACTTCAAATCTAACATCAGTGTAAATGAGGAGTTCTTGCCCCGCCAGAGTGGAGATCTTACAATTATGTATGATGTGATCAGGACATATGACTCTGACTACTGGGCACAAGTTGCTATTTCCAACCATAATCCTCTTGGTCGTCTTGATAACTGGAAATTGAGCTTTGACTGGATGAACGGTGAATTTATCTATACCATGATGGGGGCTTATCCATATGTTGTTGATTCATCTGACTGTGTGTTTGGGAGTCAAGGTAGCTTCTACCAGGAACTTGACTTTTCCAAAGTGTTAAACTGCCAAAAAAGGCCAACAATAGTTGACCTTCCACCAACGAAGGCCAATGACTCAACCTTAGGACTGATCCCTTCTTGTTGCAGAAATGGAGAACTTTTGTCACCATTGATGGACCCAAGCAAGTCAACTTCTGTTTTCCAGATGCATGTTTATAAAATGCCTCCAGATCTCAATAGGTCTGTGCTTGTGCCGCCACAGAACTGGAAGATCAATGGCACACTCAACCCTGATTACCAATGTGGCCCTCCAGTTCGGGTTAGCCCGAGCCAATTTCAGGATCCAACTGGATTACCATCGAATTCAACTGCATTTGCTAGCTGGCAGGTAGTGTGCAATATCACCCAGCCCAAGGGAGCGAGCCCCAAATGTTGTGTCTCGTTTTCTTCTTACTACAGTGAATCTGTCATCCCATGCAGTACCTGTGCATGTGGGTGTCCCAGTAACACAGCTCGAACCTGCAATGCTACTGCTCCAGCTGTTGCTCTTCCACCACAGGCACTTCTTGTCCCTTATGAGAATCGGACTGCCATGGCTGTAGCTTGGGCTAACCTTAAACATTTAACATTACCAAACCCAATGCCATGTGGAGACAACTGTGGGGTTAGTATCAACTGGCATGTTAATACAGATTATACACGTGGATGGAGTGCAAGGATCACACTCTTCAATTGGGGAGATATTTCATTTGCTGATTGGTTTGCTGCTGTGCAATTTGACAAAGCAGCTCCTGGTTTCCAGGAAGCATACTCATTCAATGGAAGCTTGTTAACGGATGTCAAGAACACCATATTCATGACAGGTCTTACTGGATTGAACTATCTTGTGGCAGAAACTGATGGTGCCAACCCACAGAATGATCCCAGTGTCCCTGGAAAACAACAGTCTGTAATCTCTTTTACCAAGAAAAATATGCCTGGACTTAATGTAGCTGCTGGAGATGGTTTTCCCACTAAAGTATTCTTCAACGGGGAAGAGTGCTCACTGCCTTCGACATACCCAACTGGCAGCAGCAACAGAATGGGATCATCTATATCTCTATCAGTCATCATTGCAATTGCAGTGTTGTTGTTGCAGTCGTAGCCATTATATTAGAGGGTTTGCTATTGTATTCTTTTATTGTTTTGATGGGTACATGCTCAGCCAGGAGGTTTGACATCAACAGAATTACTGGAAGATTTATGCACCAACACTAGTATATATAGTCTCATGTTAGTTTGGTTGCCTGTGGTAGGTTGCTCTTGTGTTTTCAATGTTTGGGATGGAATCTATACGCAACACTCTGACTGCAATTTTATGGAGCTGATATGGAATTTGATCCTTTATGTATGAATTACTACACATAACTATATGGTTTGATTTTCTGAACTTGTATGTGTGTCCTCCCCTGCATAACCTGGTCTAACTGTCTCAAGGGCACTATTAGATATCTTCACCTCTAATAACTTGATTTCAGGGACTGGTTGATGTTACTTGTATTGACTACACTCGCCATGCTTGATTACTCAGTTCTCTTTACCATTGTGGTGTTCAATGTTTGTAGCTGCTGTTACATAGGAATTTGCCTCCTGCCTCCTGAAGCAAAGGGTGACAACTAAAGTTAAGAGGCTTTCTTCAGGATGCAGGATTGCTTGATTTTGTTTGGCCACGTCATTTTTGTGAATAGCAGATGACTAAATGGACCAAGTCCACACAAGATTTTTTTGTATCTCAATCTATCTGCGGGATATATGGTCATTCATCATCAAGCAATCCTGCCTCCTGAAGGAAGGCACTAACTTGAGGTGTCACCTTGTTGCACAGGAGACGTGAATTCCTTTCTTATGCAGCAGCACACCGCAATGGTGAGGAGCCAAGCACTGTGAATGTCCTCCCTCCCACCTGTAAGAATGGAAAACTTTTTAAACACTTCGAACTATACCCCAGGCTGCTTGAAACCTGGACGAAACTCTCTAAGGATCAAGCAATTTAAGATGATATGGAGAAATGAACCAACTTGTCTGAGAAGTGCAATCATGAGATCTTCATAAGCAGGCCTTCGGGAAAGACGGTTGTCCGAGCCCTTGGGTCAGGAACTGTTTCAGTCTTTAGATCTCACGGTACTATTTGCTGTGAAAAAAGCACTGAGATGTTGTCCAATGCCACGTGGGCTGACACCATGTTGTTGCATCCTCAGTAGAAAATATTGGCTTTCCTACGGTAGATATGTTTCTGTTCTGTCCAACCCTTTGGCTAGAAGGAAATCCTTCAGGTAAAGATGATGGTCCGAGATCAAGGTTGTGGTTGCAGGGAGTTGGTGTGGTGTGAGGCGTCGAAGGTCAAGCCTACATTTTGCAATTTACACTCGTTGGTTTTGTGCTGATGCAAGTCGCTAAAGATATCATAGCCTGGCGTGAATGCTCCGGGTACAATTTCATTCTGAGTTAACCTCCTCTTGAAATCCCAAATTGGATATCCCCAGAATGCTTCCAAGAGGAAAACCATTGCCTGCGTGTTCTGTTGCACTGTTCAAGGAGATACTTAACGTCCAAGAGGATTGCCGCACTGGATTGCAAGTTGTTCCCTCTCCCATTTTTCAAAGAATCCGTTTCTTTTTTCAGTTTTTTTGGTCATTCAAAGAATCCATTTCTTGCCAAGATGGCACCACTGACAGGATTAGATATGAGATACGCTGCGTCCATATGACAGAAGCCTGGGAACCTGACCGCTTGTGGTTAAGGAAGACATTGGCTTGCTCAACTGCGATTGAGATGTCTGCATCAGGAATGAATGAGACGGACCACCCCGGTCTCCACGTGCACTTAAAATGTTAGTGCTCCCAAGGATTGTGCTGAATGGTGCAAGCTGGCAAGCTGCTTTGGCTCCATGGTTGTCGGGATTTCCATGAAGTAAATTTACCTGCATAGTACAGCTCAACTGTAGTTAATGCTATTGCCGAGATTTTCTATGGTTATACCTCGGTTGAAAAGAAAAACATTCCATTGTGATTTTCGCCGTTCATGCACTGTTCGGTAGAACCTCTCCGGGCTTTGGATTTGGGATTCCATAACTTTGGTATATATCAAAAACGAATAAAAGGGCTTCTTAGTGGGTGATGCGCTAATTGTGCAAGCGAAGTTCAATGTCATCTTGGGGATTCCTTCAGATTCACCAAGGAAAACTTAAAAAGCCGGACTTCATGATACGTTTGTGATATTAAGTACAAGAAAACATTCTGATAATTGCACCTAAAAAAAAAAAAAGGGAGGGCACGAATTTAAACCTAGATTATTATCTAGAGCAATCAAATTTGTTATGTACACGAAGGTGAATCTCTCAATTTAGAAATATGAATTGAAATTAGAAATATAACAAATATCAAACTTAATCTGTTATTGGAGTTAGAAAAGTTCCTACAAATTCTATAGATATCTAAAGATAATTTCTCCACAGCGTCCTCACAAACACCCTAAAATTAGTTGCCTTCTGCTAGATTTTCCAGCCAAGTGCAGCCAAAATTTTGCATGCAAGGCTTTGCGTATCAGGCAGCAGTTTGTTCCAAGCTTCACGAATCTCAGACTTGCTATTTGTGGGATATATGATAATTCACAACCTGCTATTCACAAAAGGAATGTGGCTAAATGAAATCAAGCAATCCTGTTTCCTTCATAACGACGCTAACTTGAATTATCACCCTTTGCTTCAGGGGACAGAAATCAAATTCCTATGTAACAGCAGGTATGTACACTGGACACCATAATGATGAGGAGAATGAAACAAGGGGAATTTCCTACACTGGAATGTTATCCATGGCATACCCGTCGAAGTCAAATTCATTTTCAGCTGGTGCAATGATTCCCTGCTGCTGCAAGAATGAAAAGATTTTTCACACTAGTAACTACAAGCCATCTTGCTTCAAATCTACATTCAACTTTCTAAACATGAGACTTTTTAGAATGATATGCAGATATGAACTAACCTGTTTGAGAAGTGCACTCATGAGATCATCCTGACCAAACCGATCAGGGAAGACAGTCTGAGAGCCTACATCAGGAACTCCTTCAGTCTTAACCCTCACCGAGCTCTCTGTGAAAAATGAATTGAGAGGTTGTCCAACACCCTGTAGGTTGTTGATAGAATCAGTTGCATCCGCAGCAGAAAATATTGGCTTTCCTATGGCAGACATGTTTCTGTTCTGTCCATTCCTTTGGCTAGAAGGAAATCTTTGAGGTAAAACTGATGGCCCATCATCAAGGTTGCCTTGTAGGGAGTTGGGTTGACGAGGGGCATTGAAAGTCAACCCTACATTTTGCAGTTCCCACTCATTGGATTTGTGCTGATGCAAATCACTAAAGATATCATAACTTGGCACGAATCCTCCCGGTACTTTCAACTCTGAATTAACCTCATCTTGAAATGTCCCATTAGATGCGAGACTGGATATGCTCGGAGTGCTTCCAAGAGGAAAATTATTGCCTGCAAGTTCGGCTGAGTTGTTCAAAGGGATATTTAACATTGAAGAGGATTGAGGCACTGGATTATATATTGCCCCTCTCCCATCTTCTGCTAATCCATTTCTTGTCAATATGCCACCAGTGATTGGATTAGATATGATAGGCTGCCCTGCAGATGATGGAAGCCTGGGAATCTGACTGCTTGCATTTTCGCTTAAAATTGACGTTCTTGACTGCGATTGAGACATCTGCACCAGCAATGAATTAGACTGACCACCCCGGTCTCCTTGGGCGCTCACTTGCATATTAATGCTCTTAAGGGATTGTGCTGAATGCTGCAAACTGGCAAGCTGCTTCGGCTCCATGGTTGTTGGAATTCCATGAAGTAAATTCATTTGCCTACCGCTGCTCAAATGTTGCTGTTGCTGTTGCCCCTCTCCATATCTTAATTTTGGATTTTCAAAGCTGAAAAGGTTCCTGTGATCAGAAATGGGCATGGGCATTCTAGGCTTTGGCGTTGATCGACCAAGTCCTGCTGCTTGCAGTGTGGCAAGACTTTGAGCTGGGAGTTGACCAGTGGCAGCAAGTGTTTGGAAGTCCAGTCCATTGAGGGAGGACAATGCACCATACGTTGGATCTTGGGGACTAATAAATGAGTTGCTCAGATTGCTCTGGTGCTGTGAAACCCCACTTAACCTTCTAAGATATAAACGATATTTCTGTACCATACAAGCAATGGTAAGTATGTAAAATTGTACATGAAAGTAGTAACAGGGAAGGCACTTTACATAGCATAGACAAGACATCCAAAGGTAACTTTATGCATATGAATCTATCTATAATCAAGATACTTTATGTTAAGGTTATACGTTCCTTACCTGAAGGTGGCTAGCAACATTTTCTCTGGTGAGCCCAGGAACATTCATCAACTCAAGAATTTTCTTCGGAACAGCCTCTGTACCCACAGACCAAAAATGTAGGAATATAAGAGGGCACTAATAATGAGAATAGTTCAAGTTTATCTGAGTTTAGATTTTAATGTTGTAACTTACAACTAGCAGAAATACATATATAAACATGGTGGGCCATGAAACAATTGCTACAACAATCCAGTCAGCGTATGAGTTGTGTATGTCAGTGGACCATATACAAGTCGACAACTTAAAATTTCATGTCCCCATGATTTCTCTTCCAATATTCTGAGAGTTCCTAATCTATCCACTGCAGTTCCACAATTGCAGCATGCAATGCTTAAGGTATACTAAAACTAGAAGCAAATAACTATCAGTGAATTGAATCAAATGGTTAAGATACGTACTGTCAATGCCAAGTTGATTAACTGCTGCAACAAATTGCTGATGGAGCTCAACTGACCAAACTACACGTGGCTTCTTTAATGCAGATGTATCGTCTCTGTCTTCTGTTTCTTCTTCTTCATCCTTCCTCCTCTTTGAGTTCTTCCAGTTGCCTTCATTTGCTGAGGAAGAGCGATCGGCATCTTCAGATTGCTTTGGTTGTCTATCTCCTTCTTCTGCACTTCCAGATTGCTCCAATTCCTTCCACTCATTCTTCCTCTTGCGAACCACATGCTGCCAAATGTTCTTCAGTGCCTCAATGCGAATGGGTTTAATCAGGTAATCACAAGCACCATGAGTAATCCCCTTCATAACAACATTTTTCCCATCATCTGCTGACATCACTGTTTGTTACACAAAACACAAATAGGAACAAATCACTTATGGGACACTCAATCAATCTAAACCTGTGAGGAGGTCAAATCCACTAAAAGTTATTGCAGTTGGAAACTTACTGATAACAGGCAGATCCATCTCCAGCCCAATGTGCTCAAGCAATTTGAAGCCATCCATGTCAGGCATGTGTACATCGCTTATAACAATATCGTAACCATTTTTGTTTTTTCGAAGCAAGGACAAGGCAATCTCTGCTCGATTACATCTTGTAACTGAAAATTCCCACACAAACTAAATCAATTAATCAAATTTCACAGTCATGCGCCCCTGCTTTCTCACAGACACCACATCCGCGAGAAAAAAGGAATGCTATGTCAAACCAAGTAAAGAACTTGCGTGCAACCCACAACTTGATTCAGTTTCATAAATAAAGCTCAAAATGTCAGATGTGAGACGCAACCCACAAATCTAAACAAGGTAGATTGTCGCTTTACACCACATATCTTCGTACCAAAACCATCAAGTAACATGACAAATCGTCACAACCATGTTTTGTGCATGTCTTGATTCACAAAAAAATGGAAGAAAATTTGCATCTTTAAGCACAATAAGACGTACTAGTATAACAACTCAGAGGAACCATGTAAGAAAGAGCAAGTAAAGTTCCCGAAATTCACACAATACCTTCATAAAGACAGGTCCTGAGCATCTTCTCCAAGATCATGAGGCAAGTAGGATCATCATCAACAACCAAGACCCGCAGGCCGGCCGGAAACTGATCGGAGACAACATCCCCGGCTTTCCAGGCAACACTAGAAGTAGCCGTTGACATGGATCCCTTGCCGTTGCTGCTCAGATTCATAGTTCAAGAGCTTGGATCCCACAGCAAAAAAAAACAGAGAAATAGAAAGCACACAAAAGGGACTCAACAAGATTCACATACTTGGACTTGAACTCCGCATCAAAACACCGATACCCAGTTGGAAACTGAACGAACCCAGTTGAAATACCCAAGAATTTGAGGAGACTTTGGAATTATTAGAAAAGAAAATTTATTATCTTTTTTGCAATATGGTACTGAAAAAGTTTAGAAGGACATGGCTGGGCTGGTATTAGCTTCAAGCTGAATTTCTCTTCTTTCTTGGGGGCAAAATATAATATATATATATATATATATTAATAATATTGGATTGGATTGGATGTTATTAAAACATTTTTTAAAAAATTTTTTTGATTGATTAATTTATTCAAGAGTGGGTCAGCCCTGGAAGAATGGATCCAGCTCACACATGAAAGGTAACTAACTCCACCGCATCATCTCTCTCTCTCTCTCTCTCTGTAGCAACACCGGCACCAGCTCAACAGAAAAAACAAAAACACCATCTTTGGTTAAAGTAAGTTTTGATTCCAAACTCACTGTTTTTCTACTACTCTTGTCTTCTTCACTTCACTTTCACCTCCGTTTACTACATTTTGATTGGTCAATTTATCCCGATTTTCTTCCTCTTTTTTTTTTTTTATAAATTTTTTTTTTCTCACTTAAGACCCGGTCCTCTTCCTTCATATTGGCCAAATTTTCTTCAAATTTTCCCTATTTCTTCCCTTTTTAAAATAAAACAATAACAATTATTATTGTTATTATTATTATTATTATTATTATTATTGGCTTGACATAAACTTTATTCACTAGCGAGCAGGTTTTATGTTATTAAGAGCTGATTAGCGGATTGAGCTCTTTGACTAAGTAAATTATAAGTTTTTATTAGGAATTTCACTCTTTGTTTATTTTTATTTTTTATCATGCCTTTGTCCTTGTTATTTTAATTTTTGTCTTTGTCTTCAAAATTAAGCGAAAAAAAAGGAAATCAGTAGATGTAAATAGCTTCTTCTTCTTCTTCTTCTTTTTTAAAAAAACGGATTACTCGCTGGACAACTAAGTGTGCGTTGTATGAAGGTAAAAGGATAAGCCAAAATAAAAGGGAAAAACTCAATTTAAATACTTGCTTGAATTTGAATTTTTTTTTAATTTCCTGCTCTAAGCAATATTCTAGATGCTTTGACCGTTGCTTTCCTTACTTTGAATAAATAAATAAATAAATAAATATATATATATATATATATAGAAAAGTTTTGTAGTCTAATTAAGCAGTGGAAAGTTTTAAGTCGTTAATAAACATGGAGGTTTGCACGTTCTGTATACTTTGGTTAATGCACGGGCCGAATGACGTTGAGCTAACACGTTAATATCCTTTATTAATTATTTGGATGCGTGTGTTCTTAGCACTCTATCGCGCACCTAACACAGGGTATTCTGCGTTCATCTGTACTGATTAATTTTAATATTACTGACATACTGGGTATTCATATCTTTTACCTTATTCAAAAAAGACAAAAAAAAAAAAAAAGACAATCAATTTAGCATCACAAGTAAAAAAAAAAAATCACCTTTTTTTTAATTTCAAAATTAAAACCGGAAGTATAAAAAATATAGAACTAAAACTTTTACCATTGAGATATATATATATATTAATCTTTTAAAATAACTTACAAACTAATGAACTTCTTAACTGACAAAAGAAGAAAAATAGGAATTATGTTTATTTCAAAATTTCATAAACGAGTGTTGTAGTTTGCGTTAATCAAAAATTCAATGTCCATGTCTGAGGGGTAAATGGCATAAATGAAGAAAGAAAGGAAAGAAAAAAAAAATTGAAAATTAAAATACAAATCCACCACCCGTATCTATCAACCTTTATATTATATGAAAATCTAGTTGTCTGGGCGAACATATTTTTGTTTCGAGCAAACGTTTGTCATGGCAACGACCAGTGGCGTTATGGGTCGGTTTTGGTTTCTACTTGCAGTCCGTACTGTTTTTTCCGCCTATTTTACGAGTTATTGGATGAAAGCTTTTGTATTACTCTGCATTTTTTACCTTTCATTTCACTGGTGGCAGACGGTTAACGAGAGAGAGAGAGCGAGAGAGAGAGAGATAATAACATTTATTAAGTAATATGTTAAATATAAAATAACAGTAAAAATAATTTGTATATTTAATTTTATTTATTTATAAAATTAAGTGAAATATAATTAATATATATATTTTATTATTTTTAAATGGCTCAATACGTCACTTTTCTTTTAGGGAAAAGAGAGAGAGAGAGAGAGAGAAAACCAAAACAGTCCTTGCTGATTTCCCGTGACAGGCCCAGGCAAAACGGAGCTGAACCGAAATGAGTATCCCTTCCAAACATCTTTTTTTCCCTGCATCTGAAGCTCTTCTTTTTAAGCCGTTTGGATTGCGACTCTTCATCGATTTTTAGTTTTGAAAATATTTTTTAATTGTGCATAACATTAGTAAACATAAATAGTTACAAGGAATTTGTATATTATATACAAGATTTATATATTATATTAATATTTAACATATAACATATAATTATATAATGTAAACTTCTTTTTTTTTTTTTTTATAATTACTTATACGCACCGAACCTGCGTACATATGGTGATTCTTTTTAGTTTTTTAGTTTTCCAGCACAGCCCCCCCTCCTCCCCGCCCGGGTCTGGTCTTATTGCCTTGCCCGTCTCAGCCTTTCCCTTCCCACATGCCCTAATCCGACACCTGTCGTTTGCTGCCGCGTAGGTAGATAAGGTCTGTTTGGCTTGTATTTTTCCAGTCATTCTCTCCATCTTTTCGGACCTTTTGTTGTTCCCATTTTTTGAATTGTTTTACATTCTTTTCTGGACTAATTGAGAGTTCTCTGTGTTGGGTTCTTAATTGCGAGTTTTGCTTCCTAGAGGAGGAGGAGGAAGAGGAAGTCCAATTGATGTTCCGAAAAAATAATTTCTTCAAAACACTAATCTGACAATTTAATAATAAATTTTAAATTAATGGTATTCGAGCCTTTTTCGAAATAATATTTGAGTTCTAATCATAGTTAATTTGAGAGAAAAAAAAAATTGTGCCACAATCTTAAGAATTACTCATTGTGGGGTTCCTTAAACATAAAAATTAAAATAATGACTGGGCTATAATTTTTTTTTTATTTTTTTACCGGGGGTTAAGTTTAAGCAATAAATAATAGGGTAGCTTGCTTTTTCACTGCAAGAAAAGCTGTGAAGTTCCTGAAGTAGCAATGCTGCAAACGTATATTCCCTCCAAGCCTTTTCTCTCTTACGATGAATATGAATACAATTCTTTCGCTTTCACTGTCGAATACTCTGGCATTTTTACTTTTTCAGCTTTGGCGTTTGAGTTTGAGAGCTTCAAAGAACTTTTTCTTTTTTCTTTAGGAATTTTAGTTTTGTTTTCAATAAAATTAATATAAAAAAAAAGAAAGAAAGAAAGAAAGAAAGAAAGCCGCAGCCAGGCAGGAGGCAAGCCCCCCAAGTCCAAACTGTTACCAATTATTATATGGAGCTTTAATTAAATGTCCCAGTTTCCCAACAGATTTCACAAAATCTTCAAAGTGAATGATTTAATAATAATTGTTCATTTTGCTTGGTTTTTTGGGGGAGAGATGCTTTTAAGGAAAATGGAATATGTGCAACCTCGAGCATTTTTGGTTCACGCGCAGATTAAACTAATAATTTGCTTTGGTGGGGTTCTCAGGTGATTGGGGCCCCCCCCTGCCACGTGGCGTCCCATGGAAGTTGGAGAAAAGTCCAAGCAACTTTCCCCAACTTTTCTCGCCTCAACTTTTGTTAACGTTCTTCTGCCCCCAGCCCTTTTGGACGTTTTCTCGCTCTTTGTACGGTGTGAATGCCATTTTCTAGCAAGATGTCACTTTTGGGATGTTGATGCAACATATAGTAATGGAATTATTGAGCTTGTCATTTCAAGTTTTCGGGTGTTTGATTGTGATTTTCACTGACATTTTCCCCTCCTGTCTTTCCCTTTTATTGGGTGGGTGGGGTTTAATTTCCTTGCATCCTTTTGCACATTCGCTTACAAATATGGGCACCCAATTCCCCACCCCCCCCTCCAACCTTTATAATTCATAATCCTAATTCTCTTCCTTTGACCTCAGTGAAAGTGAGTGGACGGATAATAATTTGTGTTGATGTTTTATGCTCGTGTTTAATTGGCGTTCAAAGCGTGTCATTTGAACATGATGTCGAACTTGATTGGCGTCAATCATGACTCATAGCCTGCATCAAGTTACATCTATCAGCTTCATTCGGATCAAGAGAAGCCTATGTTTTGAGTACATGGAAAGCGTAGCACCCAGCAAATTTTGTCCATAAAAAAAAAAACAAAGAGAGACCTAATACCGACTTAATATATAAAGGTTATTGTTTATTGCTTTTTGTTTGAACATGTATTGTATTGCAGAGGCTTTTCTTCTAGGCAAAATGAGAGTTAAAGTGGGTTACTCACGACTTTGGTAAAGAATATTATACTCATCACCATTGTACCAAATAAATATATTACTTTTTTGCTTCTTTAGATGGATTCATGAACAATTGAGTATGTATATTAATAATAATAACAACATCAACAACAACAACGACAACAACAACAACAACAACAACAACAACAACAATAATAATAATAATAATAATAATAATAATAATAATAATAATAAATCCTCGAGCAAGTTTGGTCTATCGACGACTAATTGAGTATGCTTTTAATCTATCCAATAGTATTTTTGAAAATTTTGGAATTAATTATATATATATTTAATATATAAATACTTAATATATGAATTAAAAATATTTAGTATGTATATTATAAATGTTTGACATGTAAAATAAGAGGGTCCGACATGCATGTTAGATTTTTTTTTTATAAAAAAAAAAAAAATATATATATATATATATATATTATTTTATTAATATATTTTAATGTATCTAATATGTGTTAAAAAAGTATCAGGCGAATGTCATATTTGACACACGTATTTGACACACATTCGCTTCCGTTTAAAAGTACCCTTACTATATAGACTAAGACTTTCGTAGAATTTAAGTGGTAGGAGGACTGGTGGCAGTCGATCGAACTGCTGCAGCCGGACCATTCAGGATGCACGATCAAGCGTTTCAATGAAAATTATTGAAGTGAAACGCGAGGCCAACTGCTACTGGGAGGGGGAGACCTACGTGTGCCATTTCGAATTATAACCACATAGAGTACACGTTGCCAGGCTCGCAATTAGGTTCAGCCAATTCGATTGTCCCGAGACGTTACGCGAAGTGGATGGAGGAATATCAATTTGATTATTGAGCTCTTGTCGCCAGATCTAGGTCAGACCAAGTTGCTATCAACACGTGATCAAGTAATCAACATTGCTTGTTAAGCGAGCGGTGGAGATTTAATTGGCTCAAACAAGGTTGTAGAATTTGGTCCAACATGCTCTAAATTTATTGGAAAAAACTGCCGCGGAGGAGAGAAAGAAATGCGTACGTGTTGAAACTACCGAGAGCTTCTGAAGACCCAGTCAAAGGACAAATATTTTTATGACAATTGCATGGGAAATCAGTCATCATGGCTCTTCAAGTGGGCAACTTGTATGCATGTGTATAAATGGGGTCAATGCAGTTGTTCTGTCACAGTGTCCGTGGCATGTGGGCAATAGGAAAGTTGAGGTTCCCACATGAACTTGTCCATAAGATGATGCACTTGGACGCCACATTTCGGCTGATTCCTGAACTCCGCCACGACGTAGTTTGAGGCTTTACCTATTGGCTCTCTGTTGATGGTTGCTGCGACGCACATGCCAGAAAAGGGCGAAGACAGCTCGTTGCATACATAATCTAATTCTTATTTTTCGTGAAGGAGCTGTCTGTGCGATTCAAGTATGATGTATCTTTTAAAGCTACAAATGATATATAACCCAATTCTTGGACAGACCTGGCTGCTGTCTAAGGTCTGCTCTTGATACAACCCGATTCAAAAGAACACCCCCCCCCAAAAAAAAAAAAAAAACTCAGTAGTTCTGGTCAGGATATTCCCACTTTAGAGCATCATAAATCAACGGCCCGCGGCACCAATTCTAACTTCCCAAGGTATGTCCAAGTAAAGCGCACCTGTTGCCGGCCCCAACTTCCCAAGTGACTTCTCGATCTTTTAAGTACTTGTTTGAATCAGGCCAGGGTACAAGGTTAGGACTAGGTGCAAATTGAAAGTTGGCATCTACCACAAAAAAGTTAAGGGTACTTTGTATTCTTCGATGGGCGTGATTGGGCAAGTCAATCATAGCATCATTGGATGCCTAAATGGTGGAGCTCCATTGACATTGATTTTAATGGAATCCAAAAGTACACCTAGAGCCCAAACGTCAGGTCTATTAATCAAGTTGCGCAGCAGTCCCACGGCTTTCTCTTCTCCCCCTATTATATAGAGCCCATTTGATTAAGTGGAGAAATGTGAGTGAACTAGCTAGTACAAATAGGATACAAATTTTTTTTTTTGTTTAATAATAATTAAATTTATTTAGTTGTGAGTTATATAATAAAAATACATTTTTTTATTTTTTTATATAAATGATATACTTTAAAATCAAAAATTAAAATTTCTAACTATTAAAAAACACCAATCCAATCTAATCTGCCAGTCTAAACATTTATGCTCCAAGAATCTCCTCCGTCCAAATGAGATGCCCAGCCCAGGTGCCATCACAACCCCACCCACCATTTTACAAATCTGCGCTGATTTTCCTGTTTTAAAATGTGTACGATTGAGGAATGAAATTCTGGGTTCTGGCTTTTTGACGTTTAATCGTTCATGTTGGTTGCCAAAATGGTCTTTTTTGATGGCTTTGCTTCGTTAACATAAACCGAGGAATGATTTCTTTGACTGCGGTTCCTTGGTTTTTTTTTTTTTTTTCATACGTGGGTGGTTTCAATTTACAATTTCAGGTCCCAACAATTAAATTAAATTAAAATAAACACATGACGCCCTAAATTATAGTGTTTTGAGGGCCAGTATTCTCGATCGGGTATGTCTCCCAAAATGCCTCTTCATTTCCCACAACGTCCACCCCCCACCCTCCCACTTTCATCTTTTTCCTGCGATTTTCTGAGTTTTTATCTTTTGCTTTTCATTATTTTTTTAATAAATAAAAAAAAATATGGTGGGTGCTCTCGGTGTTAGTTCTGTGCGAAGAAAGGGATGCGGACGAGGATTTGAGAACGGAGTTTCTGTGTCCGTTTTGCGCTTTGGACTTCGACATTGTCGGACTTTGTTGCCACATTGACGAGGATCACCCAGTTGAAGCCAAGGATGGGGTATTCAATTTCTTTAATTGGGTCTTTGTTGGTTATCTTCCTCTTTCAATAATTGCAGTCACATAGTCTGACAAAGTTTCCGAATTCCCAGTTGCTTTGGTTTTAGTACTTTTTTCTTTGACTAGTTTAAGCACGTGGCCTCGGTTTCTGGGAATTCGGAATACGTTTTGGTGGATTTCTTCGAGGATCTTGGGCTGGCTTCGCGGCGATTTCCTGGAATTTATGTTTTTTCTTCAAGCATGGCGCTAAAGAAGTTGGGATATCTACTGGATATGGATTTAAGTGGCTGTTTTGTGTGGAAGGCAGAATCTGGGATGTTTGTATGCTCCTCTCTCGGGGTCTAGCCGTCTTTGATGCATGATATTGTCAGATCATCCCCACATTTCAGTATGGAATGACAGGTTGCAATTCCCTGAGATGATGTTGTTTAAACTTTCTGATTCGGGTTTGTCCAGTTTGTGGAGAAAAAGGGCGGGAATGGATATTGTAGGCCGCATTACCATGCAACATGGGAGCTTCTTCAAGATATCCTTTTTCTTGATTTTTTTGGGCTTACATTTCATTTATTGCACCATGTGCATCCGCTTTATCGCTCTGGATGTCTTTTGAGTAGCGTCCATAGTTTTTCTTGACTGGAAATTAAGTAGAGCGAAGGAGGAGTAGATTGTGCCGGGGGGGGGGGGGATCTAACTCGGCATTTTCGATATTGAAAAGGGAATTGCGAGAAGGAAGCTTGCAATCCTTTCCTAAGGGATCTTCATTCTTCGTTTCTTCCTCCAATGCAGAGCCCGATCCATTGCTGTCTTCATTCATTGTCAATGCACCTTGTCCTGACAATACACAAAGCATACAGCCCGTTTCATCCGTTGAAGTATGCTTAATGAAGAGCAGCACAAATGAGTAACTTCGAAAAAGGTATAATTTATTGCAACTTATGTTGTTTCTATTTCCATTGCTCCATTTTCCTACGGACTGCATTCTATTTAAAGAGAAATTGTGTAGATTTTTTGTTGTTAAAATTCTCTATTATCTGTTCCAGTATGACAGGATTGTCCAAAAGTCGATGTAATCGGAGAAAGACCAATCAGAGAAGTCTTAGAGGTGTGAGTTTGCCCAGGGATTGTTGCTGTCGACTCTCATTGACGACAAATTCTGAGTTTGGCCCCCGGGCAGGAGGGGGGTCTGGTACAAGTAGTAACATCATATTAGGAATTGAGGCAGAATAAAGGGGGGGCTTCATCTAATGTTGTGAGTGGTAAAAATAATTAGGTCCCATGGGCTATGCACTTCTTGTGCTCTAGATTATCGTAAGATGTTTTTGGAGGGGTGAAAAAAAGAAAAAGGCTTATGCGTACCATCATGGCAACCAGGAAGTCCTAAATTCATTGAAAACTTTCTTGCCATATGCTTGACATTAATTTAAGGGCATGTAAAGGAATTATGAGTGATGATGTGTAGCCACACAAATTGGTGCATACTGCAATCCTCCACAGCTCCATCCGCTTGCTTGTGAAGTGTTGAGTGGAGTTACTTCACTTTTAGGTGTCAATGCCTACCGACTCCTGTACGATTATTTTCGAGCACTTACGAGAAACATAAAATTAAAATCAACGCTAGCACCTGGTTATTGCTTTGATTGTTGGGTTACCAGCGCCATTAAGGGTACGCAACCTAAGTGGACCAATGATTGATTGATAGAACAAAGACAGGAACATATAAGCAAATGCTCTTCTCTATCTAGCCGACGTGATACTGCCGACTACAAGGAAATGTTAGAACAAAGAATACACCGAACATAAAACGATAACATACGCGTACACAAAAGTCCCTAAATTTTCCTTCATCATCGTCGCGACCAGCAGCGTACAAACTTATTTAGAAAGAAGCAATGCCAGCTGTGGTCAGGCCAAGAAGACCTTCCACGGTATCAAAACATCACAATGGTACCAGAACCAGAAGGCTTCTTCAAACACCCCAAACATGCCATTATTCAAATAAAAGCCAAAACTAGAACTCCCTTGGACCCTCACTTAGGAGAGTTTTTGATCCACTATAAGGTTAGGCTGAGACAAAAAGACAGGCTTCTCCCTTCTAGTTTAAAAACAACTGATAAAATACATCACGAGCAGAAAAATAGGCTTTCTCTACTGGGACCTAAGGCGCTGATTCTCTCCAATTACAAGGGTCTAATGGGTATAAAAAGGACTTAATATCACCTCCAGCTTGCATTGTGAGAAACGAAGAACTCAAAATCAGGATGATTCACTTGCAAAAGCCTAAGCCAGTTGTCTGCTGCTCGCACCAGTGAATTTACTTTCTGACATTCAAAAGCTCCATCAGAAATCCAAAATGGAAGTTTGAACTTGTAGGAAGCAAACCCAAAAGTGGGCAAAGGTAGCTTGAAGGGCATGTCAGTACGTTGGGCCTCCCTGGCACCAGAACCATGAGGGTGCATTCCATCATTGTTTTGGTCTGTTCCAGAAAAAGAATGCAATCACATATAAGCAATAAAAATGAATGCAGATATAAGCAGTTAACCTTAAGTATGCATCTACATCTACATGCACAAGGCAAGACAATTACATGCATGCACATATTGGAAAGTGGGGTGGGAGAGAGAAAGAGACAGAGAGAGGTACTTTGGCATGGTGTTGAAAGAGAATGAAAGGTCAGAAAGCAGGCATCCAGATTCTGTAATGTTGGACCCATTGGTATCCTGTATATTGGGTACCAAGCCACAGATATCCAACTTGAGGGTGATAGGTCACAGCTCCTATACGTCTTCAGTTCCGGAAACTGCAACGCAAGAGCTGAGATCTGTAGAAAAGTAATGAATGTTAGACATAGTAAAAGGCTTTTCACTGAAGGGATCCATGAAAAAAGAAAATAGGAATGAAGCTGAAAGGTACTTTAAGATAAAGAACTTGCCTTGTCAGCCAATGGCTGCCGAGTAAATGGTGAGGCATACTCCATGTATTCAAAGACAAGCTGACCTGGAGGGCTGGAGATTTCACATTCGTCACTCGATGCACTCATCAAAGGTTTATTTCTCCTTGTAAATCCATTCAAATACTGAGATTTTGTATCTGCTCTATTCTGCAGGCTCCGAGTCCCCGAAACACCATTAGCAGCACATCTTTCTGCTCCACTATCACTGCTACCATCACTACTTGTCTCCCTAGATGAATCAGTATCACTCTCCTCAACAGGTCTTCTGTCAGAAGATAAAAGCAACGACAATTAATGCAAGAAGCACACTTGACACTCAGCAGAATATTCACAACCGTACAAGATTTGATCACTAGAGGATGCCATCTCAAATGATTATTTCCTCCAAAGGTCAGAGAAACTTGCCATGTTGAATAGACATGCATATGAATGAAATTCATCAAACCAGGAAATGAAATCACACAAATATAAGGAAACCATATATAAAGGCCGCCAGCATCTGGTGACCAATCATAATAGGTGAAATTTTATAGTGTCATATGTTGGTTATACTTAAAGCATGCATGCTCTGGACCAGCGAGAAAAATTTCGTTATGCTCACCTCTACATTTTCATAATATGCCAGCCAACCACCTATGGTAAAGAAATGAACTTAAGACAAAACTATCAATGGGATAGTGGTTTATAAAACTGAAGTTTACTTGTAGACACAATTTCCCCAATCTTTGAATAGTTAACATTTTTCCTATGTGCCCATGTTGGCAGATAGTCCATGTTGTCTTCACTTAATATATTTAAAGAACATGATACCTGAAATTTTCGTCTGACTATGTCATATAAATAATGTCACACAAGCAGAACCATACTCCAAAAGTATGATTATGCAAGCTTATATAGAACATAGATAGGTACATTTGACATTGTGATCCACTTCCTAGGATCTAAGGCATCCTATTGTGGCAGGATAAAAACAATACTATTTTTGGATCCAAATAAACAAGTTTTGTGTCTATTCTTTGTTTGAGGTAATTTCTATATATCACAAGGCATGCAAAACAATTTACTTAAAATTAAATATTGGCACATCTGGTCATTATGAGTTGTCATGATACGAATTAATCGTCAAGTTATCCAAATAAATTGACTCCCCAAACCCCTACTCTATATATATATATATATTAAATTTTTAAATAAGAAAAGGCAGCAGTTATAAGAAAACCCACAACTAAAGAACTCCGCAAAACAAACATTTGCAACTACAGGCTTCGTAAATTAAATGGCAAATGAGGACACCTCTATATATATATATATATATATATTTAAATAAGAAAAGGCTGCAGTTGCAAGAAAACCCACAACTAAAGAACTCCGCAAAACAAGCATTTGCAACTACAGGCTTCGTAAATTAAATGGCAAATGTGGACACCTTTTAAATGAACTGCTAGTTATAATGGCAGGTTTACAATGTAGATAGGAAAGTGGATCTTATGAAATTAAATATAACTATTATAAACCAGCTAAATAATTTTCTAGCTAAACTTACACGTTTACATCATGGATGGAAAAGTTATCCACATTTACGATGTGCACGTTACAATGTGTATAGAAAAGTTATAAATAGCAGCAATGTGTGCACGTTTACAACATGAATGGAACTATCCACTTGCATAAGTTTACAACATGCAGATGTCTACAACGCCAATAGAAGAGATCCACGTTTCCACATTTACGATGTTCATCCATGTTGTAACCATGCACGCTTACAACATAGACAGAAAGAGTATCCACATTTACAACATGCACATTTACGTGGTTATAATTAGAAAAGTTATCCACAAAACAGTGTTTGCAAATATGCATCAATCACATGGAGATGGGTAAAGTCAAAAAGATCAAGCAGCATAGATCCAAACAAATGCAATTCAACAATAAGACACAATCACAGAGACAGTGTCTTACCTTAAACTTGGTGAGGGTCTTGATGGGTCTATATACAGCTGAATGCCAGACAAGTAAGGGACATAGTACTGCATTACAATTTCACTCCCATCCAACAACAAGGGAACGCCAGCTCCATAGGCACTCCGCTCCCTGAAAGATTCCCAGAGATCTCCAAGTGCAAAGAAAGGGTGATACTCTGGCTTGCGTTTTCTCCATCCCTTAACACTTGTCTACAGAACCAACAAATGGGGCCATTATAAGACCACATTTACCATTTAAACAAGAAAAAAAACAAATACATAACAAATGAATTCAGATCAATTCCAATTAACATGACGTCCTGTGTACTAATATCTTGAAAACTGAAAAGTTTCGTGGAAGCAATCCTGATTGTTTAAATAATGAGAATTTGAAGCGAGTCAAGTCCCAAATCCTAATCTTTCCTCATTGAAGATATTGTCAATCTAAAAAAACCCAAATTTAGTTCCTAAAATCCAAAACCCACACAAGAAATCACAGCAATTATAGTCTTAACATGACTCGAACGAAATAATTAGCAATAAAAGCCAAGGTTTAACAAAAACCAAAAATCCTAATGTTTCGTCGTTGATTGTTACCTTAGGCAAAAACTGAGCAGGGACCTCGGGAGTAGTGTTCTCCAAGAACCGATCCAAATTCGTCGTACTGTCTTCTCCGCCGGACTGACTCGAGACGGAACTGTTCGACGATAGCGACACAGAAGACGACGAGGAGGAACCGCATTGATTGGACTCCGCTCTTATCTCCATCTCCGCCGCCGTACAATTCTTCAAAACCGCCGTCTTGGACTGCTGTTGCTTCTGTTGTTGTTGTTGTTGTTGTTGCTGTCGTTGCTGTTGTTGTTGCTGTTGTTGCTGCTTTCTCATCGCCGGCGACACGTAGAACCGGTTCTCGCCTCTGGTTCGGGCCATCGAGACCCCTTCAGATCCTGACATTGCACGTTAACTCCAGAAAAGTCTAGGTCAAACCGGCCAAACGATGGCGTAACAAAGTGGACGCACACGAGAGAGAGAGAGAGATTTGAGAAGGGAGGTTTTTCTCGGTCGCTGTGAAGTGGGGTTTTGGCTTTTAGCCATTTAAATAGACGGACCTCTGACCTACTACGATGCGTTTATTAGACACACCCACCCACACACCCACACTCACACACTCTCACACACACAAATAAAAAAAAAAAAAGAGCCCCTCCCCCCCCCCCCCCATTCTTATCTTATGCAATGCAAGTGCTCGGTGCCATTATGTGCATGCACGTGTCGCGTGACACGTCGTATCTTTAAAGACCTAATTTTCTTTTTTCGTTTATTTTTATTCTTTTACAAACGTTAGATAAATATATTGTATGGTCAAAACAGTTAGAATACACTTTAGTTGTACAAATCATTTAAGAGTAGTAATCTAATATTTTTTTATATTAATTATAATTTAAATTTGTTTATTATTATATATTTTTAAATTTGTAAAAACTATACATAAAATTGAAAGTTAAATTAATTTTATTATTAAATTTCGTAATCAATGATAGGATCTCTCTTTTTTATTTGAAAAAAATTATATAACTCGTACATACACACGTATATATAGCGAATGAAAGAAATAAAATTCAAAATTTTTAATGGCATTTATGGCTAAGGGGTCTTGTCCAGATACCTAGCCAAATTGTAGGCTATAACTTTTTCTATATAGGCCCATTACAAAAAGGTGGCTCAAGAATGTTAAGGTAGGGTTGTGTTGTGTGTGTCAGGGGGCCGTTATAGGCCCAATTATTTTAATGGGCCATTTTGGGCCTTAAAATGTAGGAGACCAGCTGAAGCGAAGCTAAATGTCACGGGGATAGACTTCGAACGTGCTAACTCGCGCGGCACTTAGTCGATCTTAACTGCGAAGACGAGCTAAGTAAGCCTAAGTGAGCACCGAACAGTGCAGCGGAAGAGATTCGGGAGGCAAGCAGGAGTGTTGGGTGTGCAGGGAAGAGTAGAGTGCGCGGGGGGCTTTGCAAATGAGTGTGTTGATTGGCTGTCAAAAGTGTTTACAGTTAGTGAGGAGTGGCCTATTTATAGTGGCCTCACTACCTCAATATGTGACTACAAATTGAACACCTAAGATTTGTACAAAGAATGTTCTAGAGCCTAATAATTACATGCTGGCAGGAAGGTTTTAGGAGTGTCCAGCTGGCCTTTGCAGGAAGCTTCTGGATCCTGTCCACCTTCAAGTAGTTCTGCACTCTTCTAGCGCCTTCCGGTGCCTTCTCTAGCAGCAAAGAGGGGGCTGGCCTATGCTGGCAGCCCGCAGAGTGTGTTCCTGGCCCAAGATCCTGCCTTCTCACATGCTGAATGGGTTGGACCAAACTTCCCACGTGACATCCTCCCTCACTCAATCCTGTGACGTCCTCGTCGCATTCTCTTGCTGGAGTTTCGGAGGGAGTTGGACTTTGCATAGGGAC
Organism: Bruguiera parviflora; assembly: GCA_019804595.1. Lineage (NCBI taxonomy): Eukaryota > Viridiplantae > Streptophyta > Magnoliopsida > Malpighiales > Rhizophoraceae > Bruguiera > Bruguiera parviflora. The sequence goes on along the minus strand of CM034047.1, from coordinate 3,235,114 downwards.
CCGAACTAGTTGGGCAGTGGCTTCACCCTCGCTACATCTCCCGTTGCGTAGTCCATTGGGCAGTGCCCGGTTCCAGCCAACCATTTCTTCCTCTTTGACAGATCGTGTAGGCCAGGGCCTTCTTGGTTTCAACCAAGGAAGTTACGATTGGGCGGACTAGCACCAGGGGTAGCTAGTTCCGCCTTTTGGCTTAGCACATCGGTTGTAACGTTGGCATTGCCCGGTTGAGACTGCAGTGTGGAGTCGAACTTGGCCAGGGCGTCTTGCCAGCGAACCCGTTTGTGGCTGAGTTTTTGCTGGGGTCGGGGACTCCCAGTGCGCAAGCAGGGGATAACAACTGTCGTCTCCTTGTCGTGGACAGTGGGCCGCTTCTCCTCGTCATGAAGCTTGCGACTTGTGGGGACAACGTGTCACCCATTAGATGCAGCGGGGTGGACTTTGAAAGACGTTTCGCAGTCCGGTGGCACCACCACAGATTCCTTGGAGATTTTTCGCTTCAATCTCCCAGCAGAAGCTTAGCGTTGCTTCCTCCAACGCCGAGTGTGGTTCCTCTTCTTCGGGGAGAGGATTGAGGTGCCGAGAGGGGCTTCGTTTGGTCTGTTGAAGCTCGAATCAGATTGATTGGGGAGCTGCTTCTTTGGTTCAGCAATCTCCCGAGGTGCTGTGCGATGAGGGGCGATTGCAAGAGGTTTGGCATCGTGTTCTAACTTGATGGGGTGACCCACATCTTGCTTTGGTGGAACCTCCTTCGGCAGCTTGGAAGACTTGATGCCCTTGCACTCGGCAAGGACTGCCTGGGTTGGTCGTGGCAGTGAGGGAGTAGGTGCTGCTGGGTCTCTCCCATTGCTTTGCTCTCGTGTAATGGATGCATCGACTGGACCTGACTCGAGCTCCCGTATAAACTGCAAGGCAGAGATCGCCATTGCTTGTGACTTTTGTTTGCGCTTCAGGGGAACCACTTGGCCACTGTGAGCACCGAGGACGACCAAGGAGCTAAAAGCGGGAACGGGAAAAACCGAGGCTTTGCAGAAGAATGCAAAACCGAACACCACCTTGAAGTCGTCCAGGGGAATGACGGTGAAGTCGAGCTAACCCGTCCATCCCTCGATCCTGGTGACAACTCCTTGTGTTACGCCTTGGATTGGCTGTGCTTCCGAGTTGACTGCCTTGATGGTGCCATTCCCTCGTGTCAGCTTGAGACCCAAACGGTTGGCCTTTTGCATGTCTATGAAGTTGTGCGTTGCCCCGGTATCGAGCATCGCACTCGCTGTTTTGCCCTCGATGGTGACATCCGCGTATAGCAGTCCCTTCTCCTTAGGGGCTGCGGGAGAGTGGAGCTGGGTGAGATTACCCAGCTGCTGGATAAATCCCATGCCTGCCTGGGGCTCTTTGTCGGCCTTCTCCGAGTCGATTACTGCCATCATAGTGTTCATCGCTTTACGTTGGGGGCAGTCTTTCACCCAGTGAGGTCCATTACAAATGAAGCAGGGCCGAGGGGGATTGCCTATGTTGCGCCTGCTAGCAGACTGCTTCTCATGCTTTGGACGGCTACTGAAGGCTCTCGGCTATCCTCCTTCATTACAGCCCAACTCCTGTCTCTTCTACCTGGGTCTCTCTCCCCCACTCTTGCCAGAGTTGGCCTTCTTGCTTTTGGACTGGACAGAGTAGTCGATGAAGGTTTCGGCAGCAACAATGGCAGCATCGAGAGTCTGCACATCGCGCCTGTCCAGCTCAACTCTCGCCCAATCCTTCAAGCCGTCCTTGAAGTAGAAGAGAAGCTCCATATCAGACATCTCGATTTCCAGCATGAGGGTAGTGAACTCCTTAATGTAGTCGGAGATACTACTGGTCTGACTTTGGCGTTGCAACTTCTCTCGAACTTCGCTGTCAGCATTGTGAGGGACGGAGTATCTACGTAACTCCGCCTTGAATTGCTCCTAGGTGTTGATGACGCACAAGCCTTTCTCACTCTTCGAGTGTTTGCGTCTCCACCATAATTGGGCAACATCCCGTAGGAATATTGGAGCGTTGCCAACCCTTGCCAGATCGTCGACAACCCTCATGGCCTCGAAGTACTGATTGAGACCAAAGAGAAAGTTCTCCACTGCAGTGGCGTTTCGTGTGCCGTTGAACATGGCAGGTTTCGGGACCTTTAAACCATGCAGTGCAGTGGTGCTAGCAGTCGCAGTTATGCTAGCAGTGTGGGAGTTGTTTCGGCGCAGAGACTCGATTTCCCTACGGCAGTCGTGAAGCTCTCCTTCAACGAACTTGCGCAGGTCGGACAGATCTTGGTTCAGGGAGAGCGTTTCCCCTCTGAACGAGCGGTCAAACTCCTCAATCATGACCTTGGCAGCCCGCGTGATCTCTGCATTCTCATGGATCAAGTTATCGACTTGATTAGTGAGGTCGCCCATTACGGAGCTGAGATCAGTGACGCATCGCTCCAAGCCAGCAACACGATTGTCCGTGGTCTCCCTCGCTGGAGCCTTGGACTTACCACGCTTGGACGGAGCACACTACTCCTCACGCCCACGAGGCTGTTGCCCCGCATGTTGCTCCTTCACTGTGGTGACAGCAAATCCTTCTTCACTTGCCATGCTTACTGATACTGCAGATGACAGACAGTAGGGTGTAAGCTGGATCCGTGCTCTGGAACCATGCTCCGAAATCGTGCTCTGATACCACCTGTCACGGGGATAGATTTCGGACGTGCTAACCCGCGCGGCACTTAGTCGATCTTGCCTGCGAAGACAAGCTAAGTAAGCTTAAGTGAGCGCCGAACAGTGCAACGGAAGAGATTTAGGAGGCAAGTAGGAGTGCTGGGTGTGCAGGGAAGAGTAGAGTGTGCGAGGGGCTTTGCAAGTGAGTATGTTGATTGGCTGCCAAAAGTGTTTATAGTTGGTGAGGAGTGGCCTATTTATAGTGACCTCACTACCTCAATGTGTGGCTACAAATTGAACATCTAAGACCTGTACAAAGAATGTTCTAGAGTCTAATAATTACATGCTGGCAGGAAAGTTCTAGGAGTGTCTAGCTGGCCGTTGCAGGAAGCTTCTGGATCCTGTCCACCTCTAGGCAGTTTTGCACTCTTCTAGCGCCTTCTGATGTCTTCTCCAACAGCAAAGAGGGGGCTGGCCTATGCTGATAGCCCGTAGAGTGTATTCCTAACCCAAAATTCTGCCTTCTCACTTGTTGGACGGGCTGGCCAAACTTCCCACGTGACATAAAGCTTACCTGGGTCAAAACGAAGCATGAACTGACCGGAAGTGTACCCAAAATCGGAGCTTCCTTCTACTATAAATTGAAAAGAAAGGGGATCGAGAAGGCCTAGAAGAAATCAAGGAATTGGAGGACAGCGCATTGGGGCTTACTCACAAATCTCAGATTTGTTTGGTTTTGGGGAATTTTGGTTTCGGAGGCTTTTCCCTCCAAGGATGGGAAAAAAGAGAGGGAAAATGAAGGAGGAATCGAAAATTATTTTCTCGAACAAATGGGACGAGGCTGATAAATTCTAAATAAAAATAAAATGGAATATCTTGTCTTCGTTGATAAGCAGGTCTTTTTTCAAAAACGTTTCGGACAAATTTTGTCTCGGATTGAAAACGTTATTAATTTCATCATTTTCTTTGTCTGTCTCGCACTTTTGTTTTCAATTTCGAGTTCACTATTCCACTCGCGAGTTTTGCTTCGCGAAGCTCACTCGCCTTTGTCTGCGGCTTTTTTGTTATTGGGTTTTGTCGCGTGACGTGAACGCGATGCTCCGTCCCCCCGACTGTTTGCGTTAAGTGTACGTCTACGAGACATAAATTTAATATATTCGAACAAATATAAGAAAAACTCCTCTTTCTTTCTTGTTTTTTTTTTTTGTTTATTTAAATTTATTCAAATCTGTGTTTACACAAACCTTACTTACCTTTTTATATATATATATATATATATATACTTCCGGTGCTTTAACTTGAGAAAATTATTTGTACAATGTACAGGCTTGGCGAAGCATCACGCAGGACCCAACTTCTTGATCCAATGTCTCCTAGACTGCTTCTAGCCTTTTAGGAAAATATTCAAAATTATTATATCTTACATTTTTTACGGATGTGACTTGCCCAAATGGCTACTGTTTATTGGCGTGACTTCTATAATATAAATTGGACCCCTTGGGGACTTGTTTTCAGATAGGTAATAGACGGTGGTCCTATCCATAATAAAGTCGCTATGGGGGAGTAGAGCTTTTAACAAAAAAAAAAAAGATACCGTCGCCCTTTTTTTTATTTATTTTTTTAATTTTAAATTTTTAAAAGTTTTGAGTATGAGAGATGCGCAGAAGAGAAGAGAGTCCCAGCCGCTCGATCGGCATTATTTTGACTCTCGCCGACTCTCTGTCTTTACTGGCACGGGGAACAGAGGAAACAAGGCGTTGCGCGGACCACGGTCAAAACAGAAGTAACCGAACCACTCTTGATCTTTGAACTGGGATATCCCAAATCAGAGTTACACGCATGCGTCGGGGATCTATCTCCCTCCGGATAACGATCGAAACAAATGACCGACTAATAGGGTAAAGAGTGAGAAAAGTAAAAAAGAAAGATTATCATAAGACACATGCAGAGTGTAAAAATTTGCACGAGAACGATCATAGTAGCCAAAATTACTATGAACAAATTTAAGGGTCAGTATCAACAAGTGGATTATATACCCCCACATGTTTCCACTGGGAATCTTCTGACCGGTATTTGAATGATTCAGCTAAGGGGCTGTTGTTGGCATGCTTTGCTTAATGACTTATGTTGGAGGAGGTGATGGCATGTTGGATTTTGCCATTCCAACACATGCAATGATCCCAACTGCGAGAATTATCCATCCAAATATATCATATTTGAGATCGCTGCTCCTCGAACCCTAAAAAGTAATTGGAAGAAAGACAAAAAGAAAAATAATGAGCTTCAATGCTTTCAAAATCAACACCGTGAAAATTGAAAACCAAAAAGTCTCAGGTTCAAGCCTTGCCCATCATCTATCCATACCGACATATACACATAGAAATTAGGATAACGTAGGAGACTTGTCCTATGTCCATCCTTTTCTCAACCCATCGTTCGCTCACAGAGGACTTTAACCATAAAAAATGAATGGAATGGGTGGATATTTCTCTCCATTCCCCTCCTCTCTCCCTCCTCGCACAGACTGCCTACATTCCCCCACACATGCACCGGATGGGTCTCTTCCTCTTCCCCCTCCCCCTTGTCCCATTCCATCCACCCCTCTCAGAAGGTATCTCTCCAACTGTCGCATTTTTGTGATTTGTAGGGCATTGGAGTTAAAGAAAAGACCTGCCGAAGGCTATTGGTTTCTGGGAGGACTCGTATAAGGTTGAAAATTGTATAATTAGAGGAAAATAGGAAATTGGACGATAACTCTCAAGATAAAACCTTAAATGAAATGCTATTTGCACCCTAATCGTAAAGTTAACAATATGTTCTAGATATTAATTACTAATAAAAATAGGGATGTTAACTAGCATAAAATTTTTTTTAAAAAAAAATTTCCAATCAATACATACCCTCGTGCAACCAAAAGAGGAAACAAAATAAATTTTTTCTCCTATTATCATAAAAATGGAAATGGAAAGGAACAGCTAAATTGAATATGACAAAAAATTTAGAATACAAAGAAACTTACTTTGCAGTACAAGATTTTGTGGTCTTCTAATAAATATTTTTTCAGCCTTTCTTTGAAAGATCGATTATTTAATTGCTTTTGTGTTTCATATTCAAGGCGCACTTGTGTTTCTATTTTTAATTTTTTCATATATCACTTACTGTTTCTAACGCATTATTGCCCCCACGGACGAAACGAAGGCGGAGGTTCGAACTTGGCCGAGTGCTAAGCACACCAGCAATGCAAAGCACCGCTCAAGCTCACTCCTCGGGGTGGTTCTATTAACGATGCACGTAAAGCCTAGTAGGCTTAAAATTCCAACCTTCGAAACAAGTAAATTTATGCCCTGTCGGACATTTCTATGTACAAATTCATGATGGTCAGGACACCCCGCGGAATCAGTATGCGTTTGCAGCGATCATTTCCGCGGGGAAAGCTTTAGGCTCCATCTATAAATGACATCACTTTTCTCAGGCCCCACAAGACCAATCTATTGCTTTTATTTATTTATCAAACTCATACTATAGCTAGCCTGATTCAACGCGGGTGTGAGTACTTTTGAAGTGCAAGTTGCTTCTGTGATCCCTCTGGCAAAGATGTTCAAGGCTTATATCCTTGATGTTGAGACCTTCCTCCCCAAGGCCATGCCACAGATAATTCTGAGTATTGTCGCTGTGGAAGGAAATGGAGGGCCTGGCACCATCAGGCAACTTACTTTTGGCGAAGGCAAGTGACACTAGTTTGTTTTCAGCAAACTCAAGCACGCGAAAGAAAGAGTAGATTCAATAGATAAAGAGAATTTCACATATGCCTCGACTATAATTGAGAGCGATGGGTTTGCAAACCTGCATGAGAAAATCACAAAGGAGTTGAAGTTTGAGGCCTCCCCCGAAGGGGAAACCATTTGCAAGATCATTAGCAAGTACTACCCTATTGGCGACATTGAGATCCATGAGGACAAGGCAACGGATTCGGAACAAGTGTCCAAGGGAAGTTTCAAGGCCGTAGAAGCCTATCTGTTGGCAAATCCTGATGCCTAAGTTGGCCTTTTTAGTGTTCTGTTTTCTGATCAGGCCAACCAGTGACTTTCAAAGGTCCTTCTGGTTTCAGTTATCCTTTCTTTTGTTTGTCAAAGTGTGTCTTTGTCTCTCAATAACAGACTTGTGTTCCAAAGGAGGATGCCACATTTACCGGTATAATGTCTAATAATACTGTTGTTACGTTCAAAACACTGGGATTCGTTGTTTCCAATAGACAAATTCATATCTACTATTCCTATGCCATATTCCTATGTCACTAGGCTACAATTGGCATGAAGTGTCCCTCATGGTAATATGGGGCAAATCAATGACCAGTGGATAGCAATATTATTCTTTGCTTTTGCACTTACCAAGACAACTGATGGCTGAAAAACTAGGTTTTGATAAGCCTGTCACTGAACCAAATCGAAGGTTGGAACGTACTAGGATGTGCTAAAACAAGATGTTCAGATCAGGCAGACACTTGTCAAATTACGACGATCCTTCTTCATCTATCGTATGGTATATACGGTCTCCTGTTTCCCTTTCACGCGGAGGCTAGATGAACAATCAGGCTTTGTTAGTCATTTGTCGTTGTTGTTGCCTTCTCCTTCTACCAAATCATGCAAGATAATTGTCTTTCGAGAGCATCTAATGTCATTGCACTACTACACCAACAAACCAATTGTATCGGTCTCCCATTGTATGAGAGCGTGAACGTGCATTAAAAAAAGGAGCACATAGTAAATAGTTAACCACAGGATTGACGCAATAGACAAGGAGGACATGGTATGTGGTTATGCATTAATTGAGGGTGATCCTTTGATGGGCGAGATCGAGCTCGTTGAATATTTAGTATTCATGTCAAGCTATAGCGATAAATTTTAAATTTATTAATATTAATATCAAATATAAAAATAAAAAAAAATTAGTTGTACCCAATAATAGACAAAAATATTAGTCATAATCTCAACTTAAATTATGAATATGAATATATTATCGATGTAATATGTTTTAATTTAAAAATATTATAAAAAATTTAAACAAATTTATCATATAGTTATTTAATTAAATAAGTATGAAACTTTTGATATAAAAACGAGAAAAAAATTTAATTAAAATATTGCATCTTAATAATAAAAATATATTTTAAAACTTTAATTACACACTCTTTTTTTTTTTTTTGAGTCTCTCGCCAAAAATTTACGTCTAATTATTATTATTATTATTATACGTATATGGTAGCATTATTAATCTGCCGAATCATTATCTATATTTCTAGGTCCTCATAGAACCTGCTAGCAGCTAATGTGCCTACCATGTTTGCCATTGTGGCCAAATCGGCAGCTGTTGCTTACCCGAAGACGTTTATTAAAGATCTTTAGCTGTTTGCTGGCCTAATATTTTCCTTGGCATATACGGTATTATTATTATTCTGCCGAATCATTATCTATATCTCTGAGTCCCGCTAGATAGAACCTACCAGCTGCTAATGTGCCTACCGTGTTTGCTATTGTAGCCGAATCAGCAACTGTTGCTTAACGGATGACGTTTATTAAAGATCTTCGGCTGTTCGCTGATGGGCTGAGCTGTAAGTTAGCTTTCAATTACGAGCCTCTCATTGTAATCCTTTATGGCTTCGTTGCGAGTTTGGTGCAAAAAAATGCAATAAAACGATAGAGTTGAAAATAAGAAGTCAAAGCGAGGGACGCACCATGTTGATTGGGCCGGGTATCTCTCGATGACTGCTTCGGTCAGTTGCTCAACGAAAGACTTAAGAAGCGTAAATTGGGCTTCCCATTTGGGCCTGGCTAGTGATTCTGCGATTGTGACCATAGATTCTCGTCCCAGGTGAGGGGATTCTTTGATGAAAGCTGGCAGTCCATTTCAGTCATCCGGAAAAGGACACAGGGTTCTTCCAACAGAGAAAAGAATATAAAATAATAATAATAATAATAATAAAGGAAATAAAGAAAGGACACGGGGCAGTTTGGCAATTTTAAAAAAAGACGGTTCAAACGGGCATCGAGATGGACGGACAACTTGCTCAAAAATATTTCGCGAGCACTTGGTACTAAAATAATCCAACCGCTTGAAGAGTATCACTTTGCTTCCCCTCTCTATTAGAGGTAGTCTCACTCCTCCTTCAAAATACGATGGGTGTTACGTGACCACGAGTGGCTTAGGACAAGTCTCTTTAGTGTTTAAAATAAAAGAGCATCAGACTATTTATTTATTTGGATTGTTTGATATAAGAGGTATCTTTTAGGCCAAGCAACCGTTGGAGAAACCGTCCTGTCACCAAAACTTGGAATGGATACTGCGACATGGTAAGACACAGAACAAAAGGCCAAACCTAGTAAAGTAGAACTTCGAAATCTGATTTCCAGATGCAAACTCTGTCGATACTCGTTAAAGACATCTAGAGGATAGGAAATCGACCTTGAACTTTTGTTCTTCTAACAAGGAGCTTTAATCCGCTAAACCTCTAGCATTGAAGATAGGAAAAAGTCTGACCAACGCAAGAAATAGACGCATTCATTGACACCGGAATGAATAGATATTAAATAGCGTTAAGTTGGTGTGTGAACTTACAATTCAATTCTGTTTTATTCCCGCGTCCTTCGGTGTATTCACCGTTATTCTAAAGGTTTTGAAGATGGGCTTGGGCAGTGGCTTTATTTTAGGGGTCTATGAGATTCCTTTTCTTTATTCCTTTTGTGTTTTTTTTTTTTTCTTGTTAAAAAATACACGGATTGATTCATACTCGGTGTATGTGCCTTTTTCTTTTGAAGGTAAAATCCTAAAAACAACATCTTTAAATAACACCCAAAAAACAATTTTTTGTAGTTAATAATTTAAATATTTATATTGTTAGTCTCATACTCAAATTTAACAAAAAAAAAAAAAAACAGAACGTGATGTTTATGAGAAAATTTTTAAATAATATTATTTAATAAATATCCTAATTATATATATATATATATAAACTCAATTTCTGCTTGACAAATACTCATCCACCTCCCAGCATATTCGTTACCAAGGGGGTGAGATCTAAAATCCTAGACAAGCTCCCAAAAGATTACACAGCCTGTTTTTCACCCAACTAAAAACCTTTTTTTTTTTTTTTTCCGTACGACAAATACAATGAGTGTTTTCACTGACTCCAAGGGATACACTCGCCTATTCCCCTTCGAGGCTGTTCAAGAATTGAATTCCTGACTCTCACAACCTCGTCCCAAAGCTCACTCCGACGGTGATGGAGCATCGGGCAGATCAAATTTAAGGTAGTTGTATACACGTTCATGGCTTTATATCCATCTACTTGTTTTCCGGTCCATTTGAAGTCCCATTAAACTATTTAACCTGTACAAGAGGAAATAACTATTTTATATTCCATATCTTCTCTCTCGTTCAAATCACTGGCCCATGAGGCATTGACTTCGGTTTCATTTGGAAAGAATATACGAAAAAAAGCAATTTTTAATTGTGGTGAGGAGTTTTCAGGTAAATGGGTTAGGTATTTACAAGAATTAAAAAAAAAGAAAAGAAAAAAGAATAAAAGTGTTGGACTAAGAGTTAGTGTTCTGATATTTAAATTAATAAAAATCAAAAGAAGTCAGGACGAGGATAAAAACGAAGAAGATGAAGCTAATTGTTTAGAAGATGGTTATTTGAGGGTTGCCAGGACATAGAGCACTTAGAGAGCCGTCCATGGACGGTTGCCATTGACCGACCAGAAGAATAGAGGGCCGGGTTGACATGCCAGCCAAATACTTCTGAAGTATAGTGTTGGCATGCCTTTATGATATGTATAGGCGGTACTGCCCTCCTACTTTTCAGTATGCAGCACACTTGGTATTCAAGAAAGCAACATTCCCGGCCCGCCGCTGCTCCCGTCTTAGGACGATCATAGCCACGTGAATATTAATATCCGTCCGCCAATCAATTCTTTTTGGCCAGCAGAAACAAATATCCTCATTACCAACTTTTAAATCTTAAAACTTTAGAATTTGAGATTCCCATTTTGAATTTGATGGCAAGGAGGGGAGAAATTAATTAGATAGGAAGAAAATCACCTCTTGTCATTGAGTCAATGACAAATCTAGACTATGCCAAAGATTCTCTATTCGGCACACGACTTCTTGAACTTTGAAATTACTTGGGGTTATATCTATTTGTACCGATTTCAATTTTGGTTTCTCGCTTGGACTTTTCGTAGTATAAGGTGCACCGCAAAATAAATAAATAAAATAAAAATAAGACAAGCAGAATATTTACATGCCATATAAACAGCATCAAACTGGTCATTTGACGGTAAGACTGTCAAACACCCAAAACTTCTCGTCAAGGCGCCAATCCAACAAGTCAAAATGGCTTATGCTTAAAAATGTACATTTTAAGCAACTATTAAACAGTGCTAAACTTCGTCAAAGCAAGTCCTCCCAACACCCCAATTGGTTTATAGCCTACGATTTAGTGTACTGGAGTGCCCAACAAGCATTTGTTAAGTGCTGAATGGTCCCAACCAACCTCGTCCTCCCAAAGTGTGCGTTTACGTTATGAAGCTTTTGGCCAATGGAATATCTTCAGAAGTTCGTTAAAATTTGGCCGCGACGGAAATTCCACAGCATCCGGTAGATCTACGAATAATACCTGATGGTTAGTCAGCAGTTACCAATAGGGAAACTACAAATGTATCACTGGATTTCCCATTCTTCCGAGCTAAAGGGCATTTCTATGAGACTGGAACGCTGACGACAGCCTAATAAGAGAAGGTAAGGCACCATTACCGTGTATATGTAAACAGCATCCAACCCTGAGCACCTATGACCAAATGCAGGAATCAGCACCCCAATCTCCATCAACTTTAGGGCAAAACTGAAAGGTTGTTGCTTGTGCCTTTCAACTCTCAACAATTATGCATACGTAATGTTATAATTTAGTAAAATTTTCTGTCTCTGTCATCTTTTCTTGTGATTGAAGGATTCCTTGATAGTGGATATCCTTACCTCTAGAAAGCCACTTTTGATTTTTCATTTTTTTTCTTTTTTTTTTTTTTTTGGACTGGAAGAGCCCATGGGTGTAAACCAACTGCCTGGCTTTTAACTCTTTTCTATGGTCGGTTTTGGATTTCCTGCAAAGTGCGGACACATCGCTCTATTACATGGGATGGGATGGCCGTCCATGCGAAAGAAAATTCCCTTGGCTCAGCATGTCTAAGGTGTATGCAAAATATTGAGCCTTTTCAAACCCACCAGCCTCTTCTTTTCCTTCTTCACGGATTGATGATGACTCCTGATGAGGTTAATCAAAGAAGTAATATCATCTCATCCTTTCTTTTTCTTTTTCCTTTCAGAGGAAAAGAGATTCTTTACATGTCCCATATCTTTTGCCTTTCATATATTCTCTTCTCGCGTACAAATAAATGCCACCTGTTGATTCTTCATTCATACTCTTGACGTTCCAACTCATTCAAAGCACCATCGCTTAGTTTCTCCACTCTCTCTCTCTCTCTCTCTCTCTCTCCATTGCACAATGGTTCCAGAATTAGAGGTACACCTCCAGCCATACCACAGATTATAACCTTTTACAGCAACAAGCATTAATTGAATACAGAAGCATTTAACGTCTGGGCAATACATTACATATCCTTTTCTAACCATGATATTTTCTCCTCAAATGCAGAAACCTCGAGTCACGGAGATACAGGTCCGAATGGACTGTAATGGGTGTGTGCAAAAGATCAAAAAGGCATTACACGGAATCAACGGTAAGCAATTAGTGATTTGTAATGGGTGTGTGCAAAAGATCAAAAAGGCATTATCATGGTCAGTTGCTTATATCTGACACATTATCACATTCTCAGGTATATATGATCTCTACATTGATGTTCCTCAACAGAAGTTGACCATAATCGGGTGGGCAGATCCAGAAAAAATAGTGAAAGCCATAAGGAAAAGTAGGAAGATTGCCACCATATGTTTACATACTGAATCAACGGAGCCTGCTCCTCAGCCCGGAGAACAACCCCCACAACCCGATGGCGGGGCACCACTACCAGCAGCCCCTGACACATCTAATCCACCACCAGCAGAAGCACCGCCAGCTGAAGCAGCAGCAGCACCACCACCTGAGAATCCACCACCAGCAGAACCTCCAAAAGATCCACCACCACCTGAGAATCTGCCATCAGAGGAGAAACCATCACCATCGCCCATTGCTGTTGAAAACAATGCAAGCCAACAACCACCACCCCTTGGACCCAAAGATGTAGAAGAGGTTCATGTTGCGTACCACCACCCACCTGACTATGGCTACAGATATGGCTACGGTCATGCCTATGGTGCTCATTGGAATAGATACTCGAATGGCCAAGGATTTCCACCAGAGCCACAACAGCCCATCTATGTGACCCAAAGCTACAACACATACCGGCCATCACCATATGTCACTGGATATGAGTATATCCAGTCCCCACCTCCATGGACACATTACAATAGGATGGACCATTACACCGAGGACTACCATGAGAACAATCGCAACAGCAACATAACATCTATATTTAGTGATGAAAATCCGAATGCATGTAGGATAATGTAAAAGTTTAAAGGGTCTCTATGAGGGGGCTCTTTCTTTTGCCTCCAGAAAAGAGAGCACATCAATGGAGAATAATAAGGGGTTAGAAAAATAACAGAATCTGGTGGCAATATTTTCTAATAAACATGTCAAAAGGTTGAGTGCCGAATGAGATTCTATACTTGTAATTGTTGCAAGAATCAATGCTGTGTTCTTCTTCCAAGTCGGCTAGAACATACTACCTCTTACTGAAACTTTTGTAGAAGACTCCTATAAATAAGCAATTATATTCTATAACCATGCTTCTCAGCCGACCGTTCCTGAAACACACTGCCCTTGTTATGTTATACAGCATCCCATGACTCCAGCAGTCTAAATATGGAAACTAGAAAGTTGCAATATTTATTCTTAAAATGCCTTTCCGGTTTCCAAGCTTTCTATGAATCAACATTCCTTGCCTTTTGGTACCCCTTTTCTAATCATTTCCTAATATTTTAGAAACAGCCGAAGTCAGGACTAAAACCAGATGGTAACCAGCAAGTTGTAAATGACAGTACCCGAAAGTACACCATGAATTGATAGACATTTATCTCCTAGCTGTGTTCCTACCTCCCATTTCACTGACAAAAGGCCGATGCCTAGACATTCTAACCTTTCTAGCAAGACCTGAAGTCCGAGCTTAATGTTTAACGGAGCAGTTCTAATTCATAGAAAAATAATTTGGAAGAGTAATAAAAATGAAAAACAAAAACTCATGCAATTCCAACAGACCACCACAATAATTGATTTATTGTGAGAAACAGACCAGAGTAATACATGACCACAAGTAATCAGAAAGCTGCCGGTTTAGAAGTAAAACCATAGATAGGCAATAGACGTAAACCACATCTTTAACAATTTAATATTACATCAAGTCCATCTGATAACAATTCATAAGGATCACATGGATTTTTCTTTTTCATTTCTCTCTTTTGCTCTTTGCATCTCACTGTTGAGCTGGCAAAACCTTATGCTTTAGATGAAACAAATCCCATGGTAGACTTGATAAGGTAACATCACTGGACCTTCCCTTGAGACACCACCACAGTGTATCATAAAATTAGCAAGAACCATGTTAGGCCTCTCTGCAGGCCAAAAGACGAGAAAGTCAATCAACTATCAAACAGTGGAACAGATGCCTTAACCATTATATCCAACTAACTCAAGCATGTTTGATGCAGAGAGAAATGACTGCACGCAGCAATATCTCTGCATAAATTCAGGAATTGTTTTAGTTTTATGCAAATAAGCCCTTGCCAGTTAATGAATGAAAATGTACACTGGGGACAAAGAAGAAAAAGCATATCGAGCAATGAACCATGTATGCGAGCTTAGAAAAAGGTTGCTGCACAAACCAAAGATAAATTAAGCTGAGAACAACATATACCTGTTAGGGTGATCCATTCTAGCTGTCACTATCACTGCTCAACTGGGATTCATAATCTTCTTCCCCAAAAAGATGATCATCAACATCTTCATCATCTTCGTTATCTTCCATGTGGTCATTAGCAAGGAATGGCATGTGACTTTTATTCAGGGTAGCCTTGGAAATCTGGCAAGATGACAATTACAATGCAATAAAAATTAAAAAATAACACGAAAAATATTGAGCTGCACCACTGATGATAGGTTGTGCACCTGCGCTGTCACAAGTTGCAAACGACCTGACAGTTGTAATAAATGTTGAGTAGCTACCTCTCTGGATTTGGTAATCTGGAAGAAAAAAATTTGAGCCTCACAGCATAGGAAGTATCATTACTTGCTGTGCCATCTACCACTTAAAATCCATTCCATTGCCAAAAATGAAATGCATTACATTAGCCCTGTTCCAATTTAACTTACAACCTCTCCCACAACATTCTAAAAATCACATGTAATCTACAAGTGAAGTTCTACTAATGGACATCTCATTGTCCGCCAGTTATGCAGTCCGTAGAATGTACAGTAAGCACAAAGACAACAGATGCCACCCCATACCCAAATATGGCAGCATTTAAAGAGCAATCGATTAATGTATGACGCAATATTTAACCTTTAATAAGGAGCTGAGCATCTGGGTCTCTGGTTTTTCATGAGCCATGATACTATGGCCATGGTTGACCAATATAGAGTAGATCCATGGTAGAACATAATTTCCACTGTGCGACCTGTTGAGAAAGGGATAACTTTTTACTTTGAGCCATTAACAGTGAATAGATGTACGCTATGTCTTGCAACATAGGAAATCTTCCAGAAGAGTAAACAAGTATACTTAAACTGAAGCAAATATTTCTGTTTTATGGATGAGACAATAGCAACTCTGTACTGGCTGAATCCCAAACCATTTAAATTAATAATTTTGTTTGATCCATTTCTTACATTGACACAAGAAAACCTGATAAAATAAGAGTTCCCTATGCCAAAGGAATAAACAAGAAAGCAATGCATTATCAACAAACTCATATGAGAAAAGCAAACCTGGATTGCCATCTAACCACCAAGATTTCCAGTAACTTGTATGCATTGCTGGGTCCCATTGACAAAACGGCCGCCCTCATCTAGTTAAAAAAGAGAAACATGGGCATATTACAATGAAGCTATAACCTTTAAGATAACATGTACATTAACATTCAAAAGCACAGAAAACACCAAAACTGAGAAACAAAGAGTGATGCCTTCAGTGAAGAACCAACCTTCTTTTGTGGAATGTAAGCCTCAAGGTTGATACCCATAAGTGTTGCAGAATCAAGTGTAGAGCCGAATGCTTTATCATCCTTAGTAGTGATTATTCTTAAGTGTCTCAACTGCTCCTCCATGCATGTGTTTAAATCAACTTCTGTCATTTCATCTGCCAAGACCAGCATGAGAGCAATTAGTCCATGAGGAACCATCAAAGGTATAACTCTAAGCATGCCAAGAAGTTGAAGCACAACTTTGAGATTGCAATTCACAAGAAAAGAATATTGCTGCACATTAGTTTCATCAACCAGACAATAAAGCAAATTTCCATAGGTTGTTGTGACCCCAGACACCATATAGAGGGTACCCATAAAAAAGATATATTTGTATTTTAAGAACCCAAACAAACTTTGCATACATGCACTCTCATCAAGAATAATACTATTTACGACTTTTAGAAGTGACAGCCAGCACTCTGACTGGAAATATCCATGTTATACAAAAGCATAGAGGTAACAGGGTCATTGAAGAAAGGTACCAAAGAATGGATGCCAGAAAGTATTCCAAAAAACTTTATATATCTGGAGTTATTTATAAAGAGCGCACAGGGTAGAAAATACAGGGCAGACTACTCCTATATCAAAGCATCCCAAAGGATTTCTGACATAAGTTCACAAAAATTAATTAGTATGTGCTCTAAACTATGAAATAAAGCACAATTGAAACTTCTAACCATAGATCATATGACAGAGTGGGGTCATAGTTCAATCCTTATTGAGCAGAGATAACCAAATACATAAATTTTTTGGATAAACGGATAAAAAAATTATACAGGAGTGAATTCCCAATGTTTCTAGAAACCATTAACCACACACCCGTGTCCCCTATGGGCTCTGCTTGAGTATTGCTGTCAATCAAATCGGCCATCAACTCATTGGAGCTCCCCTTTTTCTCACAGAAATCAGAAACCCTTGGAAATGGAAGCACAGCATCTTCCATGTTTGCACGGTCTAAAGCAGTAACTGCATCATTATAAGACAGGTAATTGTCAGGGCACCTTCCAAACCCTCACTTCAAATAGTTATATTATCGGTAGCCCACGACAAAAGCAACTATCAATCTTTACCTCCATTTTGTGCCTTCAACCCTTTCTTAGATTTGACAATCGCCTGATTTGCTGGCAGAAGAACTCCATCATGGGAGCTATTCAACTTGATGTCTATCCCAGAATGCACTAGTGTCTTCTGAAACAAAGGCTTTACAAGCACACCATAGGCAATAAACACACTTGCAGTCAAAGGTCTTACAATGCTTTGTAATTTTGCACCAAAAATTGTAGGTAATGCACCCCTGTGATTTTTAGGAAATCCATCGTATGACATGGAAACTTTAGTGGGCTTAATATTACGTAATTCCTCAATATTCCGTCCATGCCATGCAGAACAAACACCAGCTTCCGAAATGGCCAATACACACATGTGCGCGTCATCAGCCCCATCATTTTGAAAGCACCTACTATCCAAAAATACAGCAGAGTGCTCCATTGCAAGAACACAGCTTGCTGATTGTTTTTTGCCACCATCTGTTCTCCACAACACAATATATCTTTCACCAACGGCAGATGAGAGAATATACTTCCCATCTTCACTAAAGATCATAGAACGAACAGCTCCCTGTAAAGGAGAGACTATAACTGGAACAGATAGTGGAAGAATAACAGAAATATAAAGGCAATCTAATATCTAATCATATGGGACATAGGTATGGAAAATAAAAGAAACATGAAAACACTCACAGGATGACCAGAAAATTTCTGGATCTTTCTGTAACCAGCGCAATTAAAAACCTTCAATTGTGCAGCTGCTGTAGCTAATGTCTTTCCATCTGACACGAACAAATGCACAACCAAATGACAGAATCAGAAAACAACAAAAGGTCTCTTTTTTGTAAGTATGTAACTTCAAACTCATTTGTTGTGAAGACAAAATTATAAATGCTCTGCCTGTAATTAACTTCTAAATTGTGGCTCACCCTCCACAAAACTACATCATTCCAGATTCTATGCTTCCAAGATAATCAATCAGCCATGTCAAAAAAAATAGTGAAATCCTGTTTGTTTTTCTACAAGACGACACATAAAACAAGATCATTGGAGATGGTGAAGAGGACATGTACCAGGAGATACACAAATGCAGGATATGGCCTTTGAAGAAGCTCTAAACTTCTCCAACACATTTCCTGTTTGTGGATCAATTTTGCAAATAAATCCATCTGTACCAGCAGTGTAAATACATGACTCAGGCGTAGAAAATGAAATAGCACTAACACCCCTGCATATTAGCCAATGAAAATGATTGATCATATAGTCACACAAAAATAGAACAATAAATGAGAGCTGCATGCAACCACGTATCTACACTTCACCTAGAGGTTTGCACATACTAATGTGTAATACCAGGAAGGAAACATATCTATGATGCACATTGATTGAGAGGAAAGGGGTAATGACTTTTAAATGACGTGGCAAGATCTCAATCAAAAACATGTTATGTACTTGTTTGATCTGATTTATAAAATCAATGTAAGACGAAGGTTGAGTAGAGCCAAAAATAGAAGGCAAAGGAATCAAATTAGAGCTACCAATCCCATCACAATGCAATTTTGTGTGCATGCATGCATTCTGAGTCCTTCACGCCCACAGAAGTAGCAAATGAAAAACATGCCACAAGGCCTACAACGGAAAGCACTGAAATACAGGGGATTATAGAGATAGAAATCACCTAAGTTTTCCACAGCGCTGTAATGCAATAGAATAATGATAATGCAGTTGAAATCAATGAAAAGCTCTAATTGCATGGATCATTGAACCAAAGCAGGTAGCCCATTATAGGAGTGTCATGAAAGTAGGAATGCCCATCATGCAAATTGAAATCAAGTACGTAGCGCCAACTAACAAGTTTATAGTGTGATAACTTAGTGATGCTTAGAGATGAAAAGGGCATGATAGCATAACAATGCAGCAACAAACTCACCCAGGATGGCAATCACTGATAGACCATTTCAATTGACCAGCAGACACATCAAGTGCAAGAACATCCCCACTACCTGTTCCTAATACTAAAAATGAATTTCCCAGCTTCCTTTTCTTCTGCAATCATTCAAATATTTGAGAGCAGAATGTTACTTCAAAAACTAAAGGACATCAATCATATGTTATGAGCCACAACGACAAAGTGAATCTTGTATTAATTCCTATTGATCACAAACCTTTCCATCCAAAGACAGCCACTTCATGCAGGTATAGTCAACTGAAAGGTGTCCCCTTTCAGGTTTGGGATAAATATTTGCATCAATTGAAGTGATGTCCGCAAACTCAGTTTGCACCTGGCCTTTGACAGTATCCCAAATCTGAGAACAGAAAAACAGATTCATTGTCTTCTAAATACAATTAAGCCAAAGCAAAGAAGATGAGAAAAAAGGACAGGAATATTTCACACGCAATCGCATTGGTAAGATAACATATTCTGTACAATAGAAGAAGTTCAAATACCTTTATTCTACCATCCCCAGAGCTAATGGCAAAGTAGTCCAAGGAAGGACTAAATGCTGTTAAGAGATCCCTTATATTTGTTGAAACCATAAGCCTGAGAATTTCAAGAACAAAACTAGTCATCCAAAACTTTCCCACATTTCGCATATGTTACAAGCAATATAGAAGCAATGATGTAGCTTCAAAGGTACAATGTAATGAAAAACAGAACACAAACGTACACACGCACACACACACTCACAAACGAAAAAAAAACAAAGAGGCCTAACTGACTGGGAAAGCAAAGAAAGCACATTCAAGAAATAACCCATCACTTAAGTCATCCTTCTTATTCACAAAAATTCACCAAGCATCCAAATATGTAAAATTTCCAAACGGCTGTCTATTTGTGTCAGAGAGAGACCGAGAGAGAGAGAGAGAGAGAGAGAGAGAGAGAACATGGCTTGTAAGCCATGAAGAAGAGGAGCGGAAGCTGCCTCACCTGAGACGACGTCGACGGGAAACAATCCCTTTGTTTAATATAGTCCGTGTAAAGAAATTGGAGGCTCGCGGTGGCCGGAGCAGGGAGGTGGCGCGACGTGGCTGGCTGGCTCTAGGGCTCTATTGTTTCAAGTTGCTCTCTCTCTATTCTTGTTCTTATAGTTGGCTCCGTTTTTTCGAAATTTTCGTCTCTCTTCGGCCAATTTTTAAGTGCTTGTCCTATAATCCAAAGACTTTGGTCTGGGCCTCTAAACGACATTTAAAAGACATTTGTTCTGTGGGCTTCAAATATGAGCTGAGGTTTTTTTTTCTTTTACCACATCGAACCTGCCTGGGCCGATCTGTACATCGACCCTTTTTTCTTTTCTTTTCTTTTTTTTTTTTCAATTTATTAAAAATTTTATTAAGACGAGGCTCGACTCATTTTAATCTGTTTCTCCAGGAAAATGTCCATTTAGCAATTCTTACGGCCACTACTTCGTCAATCCGTTGCACGAAAGACAGGATAGAAGGTTCTAATTTTTTTATTTTTATTTTTATTCTTACATAAATCGCGTTACCTTTTGTTTTGTCAATTTTAAACTCAATCTTGTTCGTTTAAGCGTATTTGATTTCGAAGCATACCCTTTTCAAATGGGTTGACTAAATTCTATCAAAACATGGACTCAAATGTAACGAAAAGTAGAAGAATACAACCAAATTGAAAAGGCAAAAAAATAAAAATAAAAATTTATGGAGTTTGAGACTGATTTAGGGCTTATCACGTACTTAACAAGTTTTGGATTTTAGTCACGGTGCTGCCTTCCAAGATGTGGCACGAAGCTGCACTGTCGTTGAAGTGGCACAAGAACCACTCACGTGCACACGAACCTGGCACGAAAGATTAAAAGCACAGAGAACTTGCTTCTTCTTTTTTTTTTTTTCTTTTTTCTTTGTTTTTTTTTACCCAAGCGGATCAGTTCCACGCCTCGTATCTTGCTCAAGGGGGCGTTTTGGCACATTTTGGTATTTGAAGTATAAAAGCGCGTAATGTCACGTTCTCGGCAGAAAATTTTTTCGCGGCTCTAATTGCGATGATTTCGATTTACCGCGGAAATGGTAGTAATCGGACCGTCGGAGTTTACTGCCGACGTTACCATATCTGCCACTAAATGAGCCGTGCGTTACATGAATATGAACCGCACAAATATATATATTTATATAAGTAATTTCTTGAATAATACACGTTCCGCAATTCCAACTCCAGAAAGAGAGAGAGGGGAGAGAAGGGATGGGAGGAGGGAAAGACAACGTTTTCCCAAAAGAAACAATATTATCTGTCCCCCCCCCCTTTTTTCTCTTTCTCGAAATTTTTAAATACTAATTAATTTTTTTTTATATAATATGATTTGAATTCAGAATTTAAAAGTTACAATCTTTTTATTTTCTTGGAAACAATGGTGTCCCGGCGCTACGTGAACAGACTGAAGGAAAAAGTGGGTAAATGTATCGATTCCAACTAATAGACGTAACGTTAGAGAGCGATTTTTAAAAAATAAAAAGGAAAAGAATCATAAAAATTTAAAACTAAATTATGATTTATCCCGTAAAAAAAGGGTATCACAGTAATTAATTATTCAAATTCACAGCTTTTTTTTTTTTGACTTAAATCTTTATATTTTATTTAAGTAGATAATAAAAATTAAATAAATTTTAATTAAATAAGACGTGATTTAATTAATTCTTAAATTTAACATAATAATCCAAAGAATTACTCGTGAAGAGTTTTGTTGAGATGTGATCATCGAGAAAAAGGTTTTGGTGGAATGTACTCGTCATCTTACGTGCCGTGCAGAAGTTTAACAAGTGGGGTCCTAATTCAATATCGTTTTTTAAAGGATACCCACTACTCTAGTATCAGTAAATTCATAGTCTCCTCCACACTTATGGCACAAGCCTAAAAAAATTGTACAACCAATCACATTTTTCCTGTAACTTAATCAGCGTGCAGCAACTCGAGCGCTGCCCCAACTGCGTGGCACACCACTGATCTCCCATGTTACAAAAAAGAAAAACAATCTAGTATTGTCAGGAAATTTGACGACTCGCCTTTTCGCTGCTTCCTAATATCAATTCCCATAATCCTCCACTTTCTGTAAAAATTTTGAGTGCGGAATTTGCGCACTCTTGAGGTCCAGCAGATACCGTCCAAATGATTTAAGCCAATGTTAAAATTGTGTTCGGAAGAGGATAACAGGGAGAAAAGAAAAGGAATATAGAAGAAAAATAGACTTTATTTGTATTTAAGAAATATTTTAGAGGAGGAAAAAAATCAGGGGAAATAAAAGTTAATTTTCTTGCCTATCCCACCAAATCTTTTCCTGAAATTATTATAAATTTATATCTAATCACCCACCTATTTTATGTATCTTTACAATTTTTTATTATCGTCCATATTATATTTCTCCACTCAATTCCCACCCTTTTTGGAGCAAAAAAAATAATAATAATAATTTTCTTTCTCTCTTGTTATCCTCTTCCAAATACGGGAAAGATGAAAAATTTTCCCCTTCTCTAATTTTCTTTCCTTTCCTTCCATCGCTTCTCTCTCAAACTTTGTTATCCCAGGTAAGGGTAAGGAGAATTCACAGTTTCACATCCATGCAAATGCTTTTTGCCATGCATTCGCTGATACGCTCATGTGTGGCCTTTGCAGTAACATGTTATTGATCGTAGCTCGTAGTGTGGCTGAAAATATGTGCATTTTATGTTGAATACTTTGCAATTGCAATGTAAAGAATCCATCATTTCATCCAATACGTCAATCCATAATTGAACAACAAAGTCTGACTTGACGTAGACATTGTACAGCACCAGATTGAAAATATAAATAGCAGTGAAAAGAAATATGCAAAGTACTGTTTGTGGGTTTGTGCAATCACTAACAAAACTTTTCTTACACATGAATGAAGAAATGGAGCTGTACAAAAATAATCTGCAGATTTCAACATGCGAAAACGCCAAAAAAAAACCAATGAACAGAGAAAACGAATGCTTTGGACAAGGCGTCTTATTGGAAAGAATCTGACCTATTTTTAGAGACAGTAAACTGTGGAAGAATTCATATTTTTCCCAGGTGAACTATAGTGTGCCGGAATGGTATCATAAGCTCGCGAATTTACCATAATTTACGAGGGAGTAGCAAACCGAGGAAGAAGTTGAGTACGAGCTTTTGAGTTCAGGGCACGGCTCAGGATCGACAAACTCTGAATGGCCTATCACATTTGTACAAACCCAAGAAGACGACGATGCGGAGACGGACAAGGAGACATTAAATAGACAAATAGAGGTGAAGGGAGACTCCTTAATTCCTGTGAAGTTCCCAGCGATGGTGATGCCTGTACCAATAACATTCTGCAAGGTGACCTGGTCAAGCAGTGGAAGAGCATGCGGATCATAATTGTCATCTGGATGTGAACCACTATCACCAATAGCACCAAACGCCCTGTTGATGCTTTCTAATTCAACATCTGATATAATGATCCTCTTGATGTAGCCTCCTCTGCCCTTGGTTGTTCTAAACTCAATGCCACTAAATGAGTTGTGCAGGTGAAGCTGCTCCACTTGCACATCAGATATGCCACCAGACATCTCGCTACCAAAGGCAATACAGGAACCAGAAGATGATTGAAGATTGACCCTTCTTATGTGTACACCTGTGGTGTGTCTGTTGTAAGCAATTCCATATTCATCCCAACCACTCTTCAGTGCAATGGCATCATGGCCCATTTTAATGCTGCTGTCCTCTATACACACATTGCTCGAAGAATCTGACATGTTACAAAACTGGTTTATTAATAAAGCTTTGTCAACGGTGATGAGAAAGAGTTCATGATTCCAGAACAAAAGGTATGGCAACTTTGTACACCAAATGAACTAGTCGGAGAATTGAAATTCAAAAGCTGTGAGGCAAACAGTAAAGGCCTTCTCTTTTAGGACAATAGCAAAGAGAGAACGAGGTTCGGCGCCTCGAAAACTGAATGGAGGATTCAGGCAGTACCAGCTTCTTTGGACACCAAGACATCAACTCATGCATAAGGAGTTACTGTTTGTGCCTTTCTTATCTTATGAGACACTGAAACACATTCACAGCTTATAATTCAAATTGTTCAAAGCATTTTTATGGTAAGTTTTGATTGTGTTTTAAGAATTTAGACAGAGGACTAAGTGAGAGAAAAGGCTGTATTGTGCTTCTTGATGATGTTGATGATTTGGACCAGTTAAAAGAATTGGCTGGACTGCATGATTGGTTTGGCAGTGGAAGTAGCATAATTATAACTAGAGATGAACATATCTTGATCAGCTATTGAGCAGATAAAATGCATAGGATCAAGGGACCTGATCACAATGAAGGCCCTTCAACTTTTTCGTATAAAAGCCTTTAAGAATAGTTGTCCTGCAAAAGAGCATGCAGGGCTTTGTAACCACTTTGTACATTATGATTACGAGCTCCCTTTAGCTCTTGCTGTTACGGATTCCTTTTTATTTCAAAAGGCAAACATTAAACATGTATATCTCCTCATGTGAAATGTTAACAAAACAACTGAAATTTAATCAATGCCATATAAAGCTCTTTATCGTAGGCAGAAGATGACTGCAAGAGGTCTCAATTTTGTTGGGCTTAGGCCTTGTGCACACAATATCATATGAAGTGCAAAGCAGAAGTTCAAGTGTGTGACATGGAAAGTCAAACGGCAAGCAGAAAAATGTAAGAATAGGCATTTCCTAGCAAGGGCACTTGAATTGAAAACAATATGATCTAAGAAAATAAAATCAATTCATGAACCTGGTACTATCCCAACAGTATAGGGAGATTCTGGAGGAGCAGAGACTGATATATTTTGAACAAGCACATTACTGCACAAGAGCCAATGACACAAAAATTTAAGCTGCTCTGATCGTTGATGACTAAGATCAAAGAATGGATTAAAAATAATCAATCTGTTTTAGCCAAATTACCTGCAATATACTGGATGAATGCTATATGCAGGAGCATTCAGGAATGTAAGATTTGAAACTACTACATGGTCAGAATCTACAAATTCCACAAGATTGGGGCGGCTGTGGTTCAATGAATGGGAGTTAAACCAATTCCACCAAACTGAGCCCTGTCCATCAATGGTTCCATTATCACCTAAAGGATTTAATCAACATAAGGTCATTCAAGATGGAGACTTAAAAAAAAACAAAAAAAAGAAAGGAAAAAGGCAGCAAAGAGGGAATTGCATGTAAAACTCACCAGTTATCACCACATCATTCAACATATATCCATTTATCAAACTTCTGTATCTCTCTCCCGGAAGATCAATCCCACGACCATATGAGGGTAATGGTTCAACAACATCCCAATGAGATGGACTCTAACAAGCATTCATAAGGCAGATGAGAATTCTTTGCTGGAATCTCTATTTATTACATTAGAACCATAACAGAACGGAAACCAAAACACAAATAAAAGCATGAAATAAGAAAGCAGCACAAAAGCACCTGAGATCCAAGTATGACAGCGCCTTTTTCCAAGAAGAGTGTGAGATGGCTGGTAAGATTGAAACTTCCAGTAAGCCATTTCCCTGGAGGCACATAAAGCTTTGCACCACCCTTGTCAGCAAAGGACTTGAGATAGAAGATGGCATTCTGGAAGGCAATGGTATTCAACGTTTTCCCATCTCCAACAGCACCAAACTCCAAGATGGACACACTGTGGGGTCTCGGGTTTAAATTTGGTGTGTAATCACACTTTCCATTGCTCTCTTCTCCGATAACAAATCCAATAGCACTGCCCAATGCCAGCAGCAGGAGCAATGCCACCTAAAACAGTGAAAAAGAAATTCTAAGTATTACAATACATTATAAAATTACAGATTGATTTTGCTCATTTACCAAAGAACAGTAACCATCCATGACTTCCATGAACAATGCATAAGACAAGACCAATCAGACTCGATCCGCCTTACTGGATCCTTTGAATCTTTTACTGCAGCGTTCACAAGACCAACAGAATGCAATCACAGAAGTAGATACAATAGCCACCTACAGTAAAAGTTGAAAATTGGTTTTGCCCCTCCAAAAGCAAGGAAATTAACCGGTAAACAAATCAAAACACACGAAAAGTAAAAAAGGTCTCGCATCCAATAAAAGCAACACTGAACAAAATAGGAGCAACATAGAAAAGGAGTGACGAGAAAAGAAAAATACAAAACAAAAACAATAAAAAAAAAAAAAACAAACACAACTCTCAGACAGATTTGCAGAGGCATACAGGAAGAAGATGAATGAGAATGTAATCACAACAACAAAATCCGGTTGAAACATCATTTTGACTTGCTTGGAAGGTGTGTAAAGAAAAACGGGAAGCATTAGATATATCTATAGAAGCAGCAAAAATGAACAGACTTGGTAGTAAACAGCTAGCGAGAGATTGAAGAATTTTAAAGCATATGTAGGCAAATCAAACCTGTACTTCCAAGAATGATAAGAAAATCAATCGGTAATACCAATCGAGTAAATAAAAAGTTACAGATTTGGCCAGAAGATAAGAGATGAAACAAAAGGGGAGTCCAAACTCCAAAAACCCAGATTTAAAATAATAATAATAAAAAAAAAAACGTACTTACTGGCATCTTCATGGGGTCAAAGCCTCTGCAACAGCGACTGACTGCCGAAGAGAGACAAGAACTGAGTCTACCGCCAAAACAGCAACAGAGGAAAAAAACTGCAACGCTCCCTCACAAAAAGAGAAGAAAGTTTAAAAAGAGAAGGAGAAAAGAAGGTGAGGAAGAAGCAGAAGAAGAAGAAGAAGCACCACAAGAACAGGGCAGCTTTCTGTAAGCTTGTGTATTATGAGCATTAATTATATATAAATGACACAGAAAAAGAGCTAGAGCTGGTGGTACATTATTTGATTTCGTACAATTTTTTTATTATTATTTTAAAACCTATGCTTTTTATTTTTTCTATAAATAAAACTGGGCACCCCACAAAATTATATGTTTGGCGAGTAAGAAATGACAGCTTTCCCATGCAGACAGAATATGCAAAAAAAACAAAAACAAAAACAAAAAATCATAATATGGTAAGAAAGTGGGAAAGGGAATAAAGAGAATATAATAACCCATATTTATAGCCACTGATTTGCAATTAACCTTTATTTCATAATTATTAATAACGTCTCTCGCCGACAAATTTCTTTTTTCTTAATTTTATTTTGAAACGGCCCTCTGTGAGATGTAAGAGAGAGGTCTTTCTGTTTTCATCCTTACATTAGTTGAGGTCTGATTCGTGAGGAGTCTGTTAAAAATAAAAAAGAGTTTAGGAGGGCAGTTATACGTTGTGGTTAAGGTTACATGAAATTATCATGAAACAATGCGCTGTTTGGTGACGCGGCCGTCGATTAATTTTGACACGTAAGAGAGGATTTGTTTGGGTGACGGAGGAGGGGGGTCGCCTGATCAAGGAGAATAAAAGGAAAAGAGAGCATTTGTTTAGGCGAGAGAGAGGGGGGGGGAGAGCGCATGGGGCATTCAAAGACAGCATGTGGGTTGACAGGGCAAGAGAGGGGGAAATGGGACCCACGTCAATCATGCCCAAAATGCTAGCCTGGCGTCAATCACTCGACAGAACATAACAGAACACTTACCCCCCATGTATGTCCACAATCCAGAGAGGGAGAGACAGAGAAAGAGAGAGGGGAAAGGGAGGAATGTGTGTTATACTTACGGTCATGGATGTGAAACTGATGCTGTTTGGTCCACCTAGACCACAACTTTGTGGTTTCATTTTCTCAAAGTTTTTTCCTTTTTCTTGTTTGTTTTATTTTGGACTTTGATTTTGAGTTAGGATGCAACAATGCAAAATTGGCTTGGGTTTGTTGCGCATGAGAAATAGGGACGGTGGAAAATTTCTTGGTTTATCTCGACCCACTAAAACAATGGTTTCTTGAATCATAGGGTGACTTAGGGTGAAATTCTACTAAAAAGGGTGTACATTTAACTCTCTGTTTGCTCATTTGATTTTTGGACTTTATAGAATTAGAATTACTAAGAAAAAGTTTAATATCAATATTTTGAAACGAGTAATTGAATCGAAATATCACTGTATTTTAATATACAATAAATAATAAGAGTAATATAATAATTTTTTTGCGCTAAATTTTATTTATTTGTAAAATAAAGTGAATATTATTAATATTTATTTATTTATTTTGATATAAATAAATCTGACGAATTTCCTTATTTGGCAAAAACAATCTCTGAGAGGGGGAGCTTAAACATTGTCTAAGATATTGAAATTTCTCCTTTTCATATGGAAGTGGGGTTCACCGTATTCCTCTCATTTCCGCATGAGTGACGTCTCCAAAAAAATTATTCGTAATCCAAGGTTTACAACCGACAACTAGTCCCTGTCCAGCCAGAAATTAAAATTCAAATCCCCAATTACCAAAAAAAAAAAAAAAACCAAAGAAAATTAGGCTCACTACAATACTGCTCTACCATTTGCTTAGCGACTAAGGATAGGGTGCCATTTGAACGGCATGCGGTTTGAACACGGCGGCACCTAACGTCACTATAGAAAGTAAGAACGCGGGTGCAGAAGAGTCCGTGGAAATGTGGCGGATTAGACCAAGAATGTTCTTCTGTCAAGAAATGTACGTCTAATGAAAGCTACGTGCGTACTCGATCTTAAGTTTTAGGCTCTGAAAAAACAAAAAATTCCCAATTTACACAAGTTTTTGGCTTCTTCCATCCCCGAAAAGAAAGAAAAAACGAAGTTTGTTTTGGGGTATACTCTGTGTCTCAACTCATGAAATTGCCGAATGCAAAATTGCGCTTTTGTAAAATGCGTTTGGTCCAAACACAAAGCAATGCATACACGATCGATGCACAACCGAATATAACAAAGGCCGGGGGGAGCTAGAGAATTGTCGTATATTTTTGTCTAGTTTGAAAACTGCGAAAAATAGGAAGTTAATGAATCAAGTTTCGGGTGTTTGAATTGAGTGGAGATTGACAATAGATGCATCACTGTGGACATTGTTGTCACATTAACGGAGTGAGCCCTAAATCGGTTATTAACTTTCGTGATTTTTTCTTTCAATGTAATAATATTACCCTCTGTTTTACTATTTGAGTCTTGTACCTTTATTATTATTATTATCATTATTATTATTTCCATTTGAGTCTTTTTTTTTTATTAAAAATGATATTTGATCAAATGGAATAAGCTTCAAAAAAAAAAATCAAGAAATATTGGCAGAGACCCTGATCGGGAAAAAAAATTAAAAGTTTGAAACACGTATAATAAAGCAAAAATTAATAAGATTATATTGACAAAGTTTATACAAGTTTTGAACTAATTTGTAACTTATCCCTTTTATTAACCTCGTTCTAACTCTATAAATATTTAAAGGGTTAAAAAATATTCAATGGTTCAACGAGATGGAGTACACATCTTTTGATCAAAAAATAAGATACAGCACATCTTGCACCGTGCAATTGATACGTTTTAATGCAATAAACAAAATTATCAATCCACATATTTTGTAATACATTGTTAGATATTTTTTATTAAAATAATATTTTGTGTGTATAACACTTATTATATTTATAAATTAAAATCAAAATTTATTTATTAATTTTTTATAAAAATAATTTATTATTTAAATATTATTAAATTTAAATAAACTCTTTGCGTAAATTTCATTTTGCTGGAGCCCATCGGCGATTGCTTGCCCCAGCTAGGATTCCACGTACTCGTAGGACCCGCATGGGGTGGCCGAGTTAAACAAAATTAATGCGGCCATGTGAGCATTCAGGTCATTTGCAGGGCCACTGCGAAATAAGGCCTAATGATCGGAGCGGAAAATGTGAGGTGACGACTCAGAGACCCTGCGGAGTGAGGGCGACAGACGACTCTCGCGTATATTATCTGGCGGTTCCGTTGCAACGCTCATGTACATTGCTCAAAAAGGCATCCGTCGGTTTTTAATCTCAATGGTTTTCTTTCTTTTTTTAATTTTTAATTTTAGTTTCATTCGATAAGATGCAATCAATTTTGAGGTTTCAACTTGTAAATGTCTATTGATAATTTTTATCACTAATTATAATTATGTATAAAAAATTAAAAATATATAATTAATATTTATAATAAAGCAAGGTGAGTCAAATCAACTATGTAATTTTACCTTTTTTTTTGGATCATCTTCTATCATATGCCGAAAAGTCTCAATTTGGTTATAATATTTGACTAAATTTAAAAACTAGAATCAATCTTTTCTCTATCAATTCATTTGATATTTTTTGTTAATTTGCTTTTAACAACTATGCCATGTATTATTAATCCAGATTTTATGTTATGATAACGTAACACGTTTAAAAAAATTAAAAATTTTTAAAATTCTTAAAGAGTCATTAACAAATTTATAAATTCAAAAAAATTGATTTTTTTAAAAAAAA
The DNA here is from genome assembly GCA_019804595.1 of Bruguiera parviflora. Lineage (NCBI taxonomy): Eukaryota > Viridiplantae > Streptophyta > Magnoliopsida > Malpighiales > Rhizophoraceae > Bruguiera > Bruguiera parviflora. The sequence goes on along the minus strand of CM034047.1, from coordinate 3,204,641 downwards.
GTTCAAAAATTGAATATAAAATCTGAAAATTAAAAAAAAAACTGAAAAAGAAATTTTTAAAAAAAATCTGAAATTCTTAACAAAATTTGAAATCAAAAAAATTTCAAAAAAAAAAAAGAAGTTCGTTAAAATTTTCGTATTTTTTAAAAATATAGCAGATTTTTTCTTGATTTTTTAGATTTTATTTTCAACTTTTGGATTTTTAAATTTTTTGTATTTTTTATTTTCAAACTTTTTTAAAATATTCAAAATTTTCAAAAATATTTTTTAGATTTTTTTTAAAATTTTAAAATTCTCTTTTGAATTTTTGAATTTTTTTTTAAAAACACCCTTTTTTTGAATTTCTAATTTTGTTGGAATTTTTTTTAACTTTTTTCAAACAAAAAAAAAGTTACACGAACGGAAAATCAAAATCAAAATCAAAATCAATCAATTAATGTATTACAATTAAGAATAAATTAATTAAAATAATTGAATAAGATAAAAAAAACGTTGGGATTAATTTAACAAAAAAAAAAAATTTTTTTAATTTAATAAATAATAAAATATTATAACCTAATCGAGACTTTTTGCCCTCTCATGTCACCATAAACTCGCACCATGCTTCAGAGTGGACCCTGGATTTGGTTTGTGATTTGAAGTATCTACACCGGTTTGTCTAATTTGTCCATGGTTGTGAGTGTGGCCCGCCCCCAAAATGGTTCCAAACAAAATATGTGGCCGGAGATTAGGCGCTTCCATCATCGTCGAGCAACTCTCGTCAGATTGAGTTTCATTACGGAGTCGTGTAAATTAAACATAAAAATTAAATTCACAAAAATTTAATTATTAGTTACAGTTGATTTTTAATTTTAATTATCTATTATAATTAGTTTATTATTTATTAAAACATATATTCAACCGTAACCAATAATTTAGATTATTTGTACTCGATTTCTGCGCATGATTTGCGCGATTCCATAATGTTTTCGAATCTAAAAAGGTCGTTTACATTTCAAAGTTCACGGTTGTCGCTCCTACAGCATATATAGCACAGGCTATTTCAACCCTGCAACAATGCCTGCTCGCAAGACGTATGAGTATCCGATGTGCTGTATGCATTGCAGGTCCAATAAAAGTGGAAACCCGCTCTGGTTGCTAGCTAGCAGCATCCTATGTTGCGTTACACACACACACACACACACACACACACACACACATGTATGTATATACGTGAAGTGTCCAGTAATTGACCAAAACGTTTCCACTCCTAAATAAAGAGACACAGAAAGTGACCGATGCATGCTTGTCTCCACCTGCACACATGCATGCCTTCTTGCAGCCTAATTGGCTTTTCGAGTTGCATCCGGGTTGGCACTCGAGACACCTTCTCTTATCGTTTTGGATTCTTTGAACTCAGCATTTCCAGCATTTACTAGTAGCTTCATGGGATTGACTTGTGTATCTGTTTTCGTCTGAAAATCAACAAACAAAGAAAATCACGAGTAGGGCCAAAAATTGTTCTATTAAAGAAGAAAAGGAGGACGTTTTACGTCGGAGACATTGAGTTCTACTCAAGTAATCAAGCCAAACATACAATTATGGTTAGAAGAGGTTAAGTTCAGCAAACAAAGAGACCGAATGATAATTTATTGCACGACTTCAAGCAACGAGAAGCCATGCACCTAAAATGTTCTGAAACTACTTTTCATTAATTCAGAAAGGAGAATAGCTTATCGACTATAAGATATTGGGAACAGGAACAGTAACAAACCCACTGTCCGATGAATTTCTTAATAAAAAGAAACGTACTAACTCCTGCAAAACCGCAAACCGAGATACATTAGCTTAACATCTTCTGACTAGTCCTTCCAGCGAAGCACTCGACAGCAAGCATGAAGAGAACGACAAAACTGAGATTGAATCGGACTCGCAAGCTAGAGAATCGAGAACCCAACGACTCAAACATTCGTTTGCCTAGAAATTGAGCAGAAGTACCACAAATCTTGCGAGAAAACAAAAGTGCAAGAAAATTTAAGGGACTAACAAACTAGAAATGGCAAAACTAAAACAAGAGTTTATTTGCTCAGTAGAGACTTTGATTGTGCTGACCTCTGTAATTTATCAGAAGAGCCGTCTTGCTAGTTATAGTCCTCGAGGTATGCTATCTGGCACTCGTCTTCCTTCCTTCAATAGTCGTCTCTACACCACACTCCCCTCTTTTTTCAGGGCCATTACATGTACGGAGCACACTTCTGATTGTTCCCGGTGCCTTGCGGACTGGTCCTCTGCGATACCATACAATGTAGTAGTCGTTGGTCTTAAAAATTGACCATCCTAATTCTCCTTGAGCCGAACTTAGGGGGCTGAAAGTCGTTCCAACCAGGACTCTACATGCTCTGGGAACCGATCTGCTTCAGACAACTCCATACCGAATTTTATAGTAACAATATTAGACAAAAATATTGTTGCATAATGACTTAAAATTTTTTAATTTATTTAAGAATTTAAGTATAAGAAATTTATAAATATTACAAATTTTGTTAGATCTTTATATTTCATTAACGTGAAATTTTTGTATTTTTAATAAAGATAAATTCAATTTATACGATGCAATTGCATCTCAACAAATTAAATTCTAACAAAATGGGTGCGAACAGTCGTATGTTTGGATTGGAACTCCACAACTAAGCAGAGTTGTTTATAGATCCCAAATTCGACAACCACTGTTGTTATCTCTCAACCGTCAAAACATTTTAGTTATATTTCTAGCCTTATTGCGGCGACAGTGGCTGAGAGCGTACCTAGCATCGGGACAAACGTACACGTACAGGAAGACCATTGCGAGTTACACCTTTGCGAGTAAATGACTTCCCAGTTGGTGTGACGGCCACTCCGAAAACCAACCCTGCAATTGGGGTTCTTGACCGTGCATGATTTACCTCGACAGATTGCGTGCCGCACGCAATATATCCATGATTGAAGTGAATCGTCCCCTACAAATCAGAACATCTTCGAACAAGTACAAGAAGTCCACCTCGAGTCCAACTCAACATGTGGGCTGTTGTGTCTTTTGTTCTGTTCAATGCTCATCACTCCAAAGTTTCAAATACAACGAAGAAGGAAGAGACGATTGGGAGGACACCCTGAACGTGGAAAAAGGGGAAGATTCAGGTGAAATTCAATTTGGTTCTTCACTTCGATTTGGCCGTATCTAAAATATCACGGGAGGGCAACTGTTTGGCTATGGTTCAACTTTTTATTTTATTTATAAAAAAAAATAAACTATTAAACTATAAGTTACACGATAAAAATAATTTTTAAAATTTTTATAAATTTGATATTTAAGCTGTTTAACTTTTGTTTTTTTTTTTTGTTTTGTTTTTTTTTTGGGTTAACAAGAAAGACGAATTTGGCGGAGGAGATTAACGCTACGTACATGTTAGACGAGGCAAATCCTCAAAATGGAACCCGCGAGGCTATTTTGCGTGGGTGACATCTTGCACGCCAAATGGGCAATTTTTGTCCCGACGTAAATTGCCCGAGGCCCTGATGCGGACAGCCATCATTAGGCGAATTTAGGTGGACCATCATGAATATAAAAAAGATTCTCGGCCTCCACCATTAGAGATTACGCAATGTTTTGGGCTTTTAAGCTGAACTTGACTCAGATTATTTTTACGCCATATCAATGAATCTTGAATTTTACATATTTTAACAAATTAAGCGTGATTTTCAAAAAAAAAAAAAAAAATAAATAAATTTTCATTTTATCACAAAACAAAGTCGAGAATCTCTGACAGAATCTGTCAAATCTCGTGAAGATGGGCTCCGGCAATCAAATAAATAAAATGGGCCAATATGGCTCACTCAGCCCAATATAAGCTAGGCCCACAATTTCGATTGTCTTTTACGATTGCCAACCCAAAACCCTAAAAAAAAAAGAAAAACCCCAAAGCAAAGGAAACAAAGAAATTGAGCGAAAGAAGCAGAGGCAGAGAGAGCGAGAGAGCGAGAGAGAGAGAGAGAGAGAGCTGCGCTCCAATGGCGGCGAAGAAGCAAGATAGCAACAAACCGAAGAAGAGAAAGTTAAACACAGTTTCTAACAAGACCGAACCAGATAGGTCGGTCTCCAAGAGGCCGAAGCTTGTTGACTCGAAACATTCGAGCAAGGAAGCGAAGAAACCTTTCAAGCCCTTCAAGAAGCAGCGAAAACCAAGTGAATCGAAGTCTGAAAAATCAGAATCTCGTCAGGAGAACAGGGCGGCTCCTCTGTCGAAGCGAGAGCACCGAATCCGAGCCAAGGTCCTTAGTTTATTTATTATGAGCTGGGTGAATTGAGAGTGAATCATCATTATGGCGATAGGTTTCCACTTTGAAACAATGACTGGAACGTGCTTTTTTGTTTCAGGAATTGGCAGAGGCTAGGAAGAAGAAAAGAAAGCGGCATTACAATCTGGAGCATGTACGTTCTTTTTATTCTTTGCTTTTTTTTTTTTTACCTCTCGATCCTTTAACTCAATAAGCATTTATGAGAGTGAAGCGTTTGATGTTGAACTGGGTCATGGATCATCACTTCATCAGCAATATTTGTTGTTTTTACACTTTTTTGTTGTTCAATTATGAAATAGGAGCTTGCTTCTCTTTGGGAAAAGATGAGACGGCGTAATATTGCCAAAGACGAAAGATCCAAGTATGGCTAGCTGTTATATCATTTTTCTTTGCCCATCATTACATTTTAAGAGGTTCAGGCTTTTACTTTTTTTCTTTTTTCTTGTCAAAAATTATCGCAAGGTTAATTACCGAGGCACTGCAAAAAATGAAGGGAAAGATTCCAGAGATAGCTAGTTCCCATGTTTCTTCTCGTGTTCTGCAGGTAATCTTTTGATTTTCCTGTCTTTCTCGTCCCCCCCCTCGGCCTTTTTTCTCACGAAAATTGTCAAGTCACGAGATTTGCAATTGTATTTAATATTTCTCATTTTACGTTTCTTCATTGCAGACCTGTGTCAAATACTGTTCTCAAACTGAAAGGGAGGCTGTATACAGTGAACTTAGGCCACACTTTCTCAGCTTGGCATGCAACACTTATGCAGTCCATTTGGTTGAGAAGATGCTGGATAATGGTATGTTTTGGTTGAAATATCAAGAGTGATGGAGGGTGTAATCTAAAGACTCGTTCCAATATGTTTACAGCTTCTAAAACCTATTTGAATATGTAATCAAAAGACTCGTTCCAATATGTAAAAACTTATTTTCACATTTTGCATGGTTGACTCTTTAGACTGTTTGCAGCTTCTAAAAAACAGCTGGCTGAGTTTGTCTCTGCCCTTCGTGGGCATGTTGATTCTCTTCTTCGACATATGGTTGGATCTGTCGGTATGTGCCACTCACTCATCTTTCGTACTGTTTTCAGACCTTTTATTCTTTTTCTGTTCTTTGATTGCCTTCTGTTTGGTCTTTATGGTCTAGTTCCCCCCTCTAAATATTTAAGAGGATGATTGGCTTTGGGTTCTTGCTTTATGAAGGGTATTCTTTTTTTTTTAGATTTTATTTTAGACTTTTGATGTGGTGCACCAATAGATCTTGGGTTTATTTTCCTTTCACTATTGTTGTATAGCCAGTGATATTAGTGATTCAGCAGAGTTAAACGTTTTTACCATGAAGCTACCATATAAATTCTTACTCCTAGCTGAATTGCGGACATTGGTTCTAAGACTTTGCTTAATTCTCTCTGCAGTTATTGAGCATGCATACCAACTAGGAAATGCAGCTCAAAAACAAGAACTTCTAATGGAGCTATATTCTACTGAGCTTCAGTTGTTTAAGGACCTTACTTTGCCGAAAGAGAGCAGGTAAAAAAAAAGAGAGAAAGAAAGTTTGCTGTTTTGCATACTTTGGCTGCTGCAAAGAGCCTTGGCTTGCTATAAAGCGCATTAATAAATTCTATATGGATGTTGGTTTTCTTCCTGGTTGTCAGCTATATATCCCGGGTCTTGATTAAATTTCAGGTTGCTGGATGTGATTTCAAGGCTGGGCCTACAGAAATCTTCAGTCCAACGCCACATGACTTCTGTGATACAACCAATTCTAGAGAAAGGAATAGTTGACCACTCCATTATACACAGGGTGCTAATGGAGTATTTCAGCATAGCTGATAAGGTGGTTTTGGAATTTTATGTAGACCCTTGAAAATAATTTTAGAAAAATTTCCTTCCTATGGCTGCGGCTTTGCAAATTTTGTTCTCTTTCTGAATAGAGCTTGTTTGTAGTCCACAGCAGCAGAAATAGTTCAACAACTGTCTGGTCCACTTCTTGTTCGAATGATCCATACAAGAGACGGATCTAGGATTGGCATGCTCTGTGTGAAACGTGGGAGTGCCAAGGTTTGTTGCAATTAGCTGGTTTACTTCTATAAGATAAAAAATTTATTTGTTCATGCATACTATCTAATGCAAAGTGAGCCAAATTTCTTTGGATGTCAATTGCTTTTTTTTTTTTTTATCTTTCCCTGTTTAGGAGAGAAAAAAGATTGTCAAAGGGATGAAAGGTCACATAGGCAAGATAGCTCACGATCAGTATGGGAGTCTGGTAAATTTTTTGTTATTTTTGTTTTTAAAACTTAAGTTTAACTCAGTATATCGTATCTCCCATGAACTAATGTTCTCTTCAGAATATATTTCCTTATGTTTGTGCTTTTAAGTTTTTTGTTTTGCTGTGAATATCTTATTTTAAGTATGAGCTTTACTGTATGTGCCCAACACCTTTTAGGTGCTTGCCTGCATTGTCTCAACTGTTGATGACACAAAGCTTGTAACAAAGGTGAGTTCTTTTTATGATCCTTATTGCGGTTAATTTTTATGAATGTTTGATTGGATATACCTGCCTCGACGGTGCTTCTGATCAAAATCTTCTGATAACAGATTATCATTTGCGAGCTTCAAACGGTTTTAAACGAGCTGGTTTTGGATAAGGTTCCTACTCCTGCTGCATCTTGTCTGATTTTCTAAGTAGCTGCTAAAATGTGAAATATCACCCACAATGTTTATGATTTGTTCAATTTTTTGTTTTAAAGGTTTTTTCCAGCTATTACCCAAAGTGTCTGCCAAACTGTACACAGCACCCATACTGCCAGCCAAGAGTATATTGAGAAATTGGTTGGCTGGGATTCTTTGCATAGAATCCCACATCAACTTTTCTTGTTCATATTTTTAAGAGCATTTAATGATCTAAGTAATCTTATGGTTATCTGTTTTAGACCTTTCTCTTCTGTATTGACCTGCTATCTCTGAGCAGTCTATTTTATTAATTGTAAGCTGCAGAATGGAAGGCGTCCAATATTGCAGCTCCTTCATCCAAATTGTTCACGCTACTTCAGTCCTGATGATCTGGCTTCAGTTGGTTTATCTATTCCCGCTTTTAGTGCCAAGGTGATGTGAAAGCCATGGATCTTTGCAAAACCTATCTGTTTTAATTTGTTACCTTCCATGTGAGAAGAAAATATGTTGGAGCTTACTTTATTCTTGACCATGGTCATGATAAGCCCGAGGCCAATTTTGAAATGAAGTCTTTAAAGGATGAAGAACTTAGAGACAAGGAGAGAAAGAGTGAGAAAGAAGTTACGGTGTCTGAGGCCAGTGAAAGTACAAGTCCTGAGAATCTTGACTTGGTTGAAGGTATGCATCAGGGAGGAAAGAAAGATCCTTCTTTGAGAAGGCGAGAGTTGTTGGTTGACAGCGGCCTTGCTGAGGTGTCCTATACTTTTGCAGATTTTCCTTTAATGGGTTCCATTTCATTTTTATTCATCTGCTTTCTGAATGCGTGCATGCCCTAAAATGTCTAACCTGGATGCTGGTTTATTTTACAGAGTCTCATTCACACATGTACTGAGAATGCAGGACAGTTACTAAGATCAAATTTTGGCAAAGAAGTGTTATATGAGGCAAGTCAGTTGTCTTATAGTTGTGCCTTAGTAAAATGAGTTGATATTTATCACTTTATGAACATTTATTTGGATGGTTTCTCCTCCCAAATCGACAAATCAACTTGATATTTTACTTCCTTGGGATACATGGTGTTCGCAGTTGTGAATTGTCCAATATACCAATAAACTCATCGCCATAGATTTGCCATGGTGATGAATGCAGGTTGCAACAGGGGGCTACAATGGCATTCTCCAGCCAACTTTGGATGACAAGTTAAACACCTTATATGAAACTATAGCGTCTCTTGCAGCAGAGTCTAAACCTGAAGAATCAGATGAGGAACATGTCCTGGAAAACTTCCACTCCAGTCGAACCATTAGAAAATTAGTCTTGAACAGCCCTACTTTTGCAACCACATTATGGATGACAGCTCTGAAAGGAAAGTGTGGGCTATGGGCCCAAGGTCACAGGTTAGCCTACATAACCCGTGTATTTTCCTTTGCCAAAGCATTGATACGGTATCTGATTTTAAACATTTGCAGTTCTAAGGTAATACATGCATATTTGGAATCCTCTGATGCTGAGGTGCGTGAACTGGCAAAAACTGAGCTGAAGCCATTGGTAGCTAGGGGCATTCTCAAAATGCCAGAATGAAGCAACCAGAGCAATGAAGATTAAGTTGCTTCAGAGGTTGATATGACTCAGTCAACACACAGACAGGCGTGACACCCGGTGGATTGCCGGTATGGATTACATTCCTGCAATCTTGGAAGCAAAAACTACCGAAGAAGCATAGACTATGGAGTACAATTGTGGGCCTCTAGCTAAAAGAATGGTTACAAGTTACAATGTTCACGGGTAGCCTGTAACTTTTACATAGAGAAATCTTACAAATCGCAAAAGCCACTTGGAGATTATTATAACCTTCTTTTTCTTTACCAATCGAATGATCCCTGATTCTCTGACAGTAGAATTATCTTTAGGCGTTCCTCCTTTCATGCTTGAATAAGTGTTCAGCTTCGATCCTTTTCTCTCTTCCCCCTCCCCCCTTCTCCCTTCTCGTTTTTGTTAATTGTTACGGAACAGCTTCGGTCCATGTTTGTTCTCTGATAATTGCATGCCAATATGCCAGCATGACGATTTTTGGGATGTCAGAATATGGAAAAAAATAAAAATAAAAATAAATAAATATATATATATATATATATATATATATATAATTGAGCAAATTAGAGTAGAAAAAAAGACTTAATTTATTATTCAGGGTCAAGATTCCATTCTTTGAACTTTGTTGAAGAGTTGCATGGTGTATGTGGGATTCCGTTGCATCCAGCACATAAGTATTTCCATCTCTCCAAGTCGAAGAATTCTCACTTTTGGCGGTACAACAGACATGAATAAGCCCGCAAGTATGATTCTAACTCATCTGAGAATCCAGGAAGAAGGATGAACTTGAAAACAAGCTCACCAGACGTTCACTCTCGATGAAATCCATAGTTTAATTTAAATCAATGCATTCATACCTAACTCGTAGGTGCTACTCCGTGAAACTAAGGTGTCTAAAATCAACTTCTGTCATTAAATTAAATGGTCTCTTCATTCTCTTCTAGTTCTGTCGGGTCGGGACAGTATCACCATGCGCCGTGGACTTCACTTTGAGCTGCATTCGATTTTTCGGGTTTCTTTCTGAGGTGGGCTCGCTGATTGTTTTTTCTTTTTAAAGCTTTGTCTACCTTATTAAATAAATGACCAGTACGATGGTTATAGTTTCTTTTAACTCAGAGACTGAATTTCATCTATGATTGGCTTAGAGAACATAGTGCTAATAATCAAACAAAAAGGACGACAAATGAGACAGACACTCGAGTGTTTGCGTTCATTTTTCGTATTTTTTCAACACCAGAAAACAGGATTATCGACTAATCTGCCAGCGGTTATATAAGCCTTCAAATTGACTCTTCTGTGACTTCTATTCTATCCATTACCCAACTTTGTGCAATAGCAGGATTCTGAGCACTAATTGTGTTAGGCATATCGAGCATTGAGTGCGTTGATAGAGCAACGAATGCAATATCAGGCAATGAATGTTGTGTAATACAACATTGTGCATTTGGAAAAAGAGAATAATAACTACGTGTTCGTTAGCCAACCCCTAAAGCTAGCTTGTAGGCAAATGTCAACTTTAGGGTGGTCGTTCTTTTCCGGACGGAGTTGCAAAGCTGCACAGGAAACAATCTGCACCAAACGGTCAAGTCAAGCGAATATTAACAAATGATATATTCTAAATCTCACCTAAATTTTTAAATTAAATAATTTTTAATACATTATTAAAATATAAAGTAAAAATCTTTATTTTAATAAGTCTATATGTAATAAGAATTTAATATATAATTCATTAAGTTTCACTTAACAATTTAAATTTTTTAAATTTAATAATTTCTTAACATATTCCTAAACAACCAAGTCACCTCCCACCAATGAACAACACACATCTGATAATACTTCCTTACAACATCCATGTCTGCACTTTCCTTCACCTCCATAAAACCATGAAAAAGAAAAACAGAATCCAATGAAAAATAAAAACCATAAAGGAAAAAACTCGACGGGCAAGGCCAAGAAAGATTAGCACGTACTGTGAGGCGACGATAACAGTCAATAAAAGGCGGCTTAACAAGGTTTCCACGAATGCATAAGGGCACAGGCAATGGAGCTGGTGGACAGAGTGGAAATCTCGACTATACTAACTGGGATTTGAAGTCTGATTCTTGTCCCATTTTGTTTTTTCTTGATAAGTGAAAGGAGATGAATGAATCTTGGAGGACAATGAAAGAATTGTTTTTCTTTCGGTTGGTTTTACCATTCGACAGAGTTATTGGGCCCTCAGGTTTTCCCCACTGTCTTAGAAGCGTTTAATTTACTATTATCTCAGTATAAAATTTTTAAACCGAATTTAAGTTAATTAACCGATCGACTGCATTGTTATCTTTATGAATTTCATAATTTCCCCCAATTGTTACGCCTGAATATTTCGATAAAGCCATTGCCACCTATAAAAAAATATAAAAAAAAACTTCTTTGGAAGGAAAAAAGAAAACTTTTTCAGAAAAGAAAAATTAAACAGTAATATTTAGAGAGTGAAATAATAAAAATAAAAAAAATATTATATTTTATTAAATTTTATAAATAAAGAAAATTGAATATAAAAAAATGATACACTACCCTTTTATTGTTTTTACATTATTCTCTCGGTGCCATTTCCCGTAATAGTGTTTTACACGAGAATTTATGCTGGAGTGTTCGGCTGGCGTGTGTGACCCGCGCACACATAACCGTGTTGAAAGTTAGAACTCTAGACGCAAAAACAAAGCAAAAAAAAAAAAAAAAAAAAAAAGGTGAAGCAATGCCAAATGCCGAATGCCCCCAACTGACGTCCTTTCTGCGAAAAGCTATACTTTATTTCATTTCATTGAAAAAAAAAAAAAATTCTCTTTAGTTTAATCCCAAAGATTTATCCTGTCTTTGCTTGTTTTGTGGCTGTCGTTATTTGGATGGTTTGAAAGAAAGAAAAATTAGGCATTAATATTTTAAAAGTAACAAAATAATAATGAAAAATGTAAATTAATTATAGTTTAATTAATTTCATAAATAAATAAAATTAAATAAAAATCATTATATTATATAATGACAATAATAATAATAATAATTTTTTTTTTTTTTGGGTCGTATTATCCTCCCGTACCTTGTTACGCATCAGAGCGTCTGTTTGAAAAGTGGGAAATTGGAGGCCGTGGACCTTTGGCCCAGATTGACCAGTAGGCTTAGGCCTCATTCATTTTCGCTTTTGGTTACGTCAGAAACGTATGCTTCGGCCATTTTAGCGTTGCGGGATTGGCATCTTCTCGGAGACTGGAGCTATTCGAATCCTATCCACGCTTCCTTCTGATGTTTTCTCTGGCGCTCACACTCGATGGAAAAAGAAGAACATCTGTGCCAAGCCTCCGTGCAAATGCCGTTATCTCCACCCCCGTTATCATTCACTTTTATGTTTCGAATAGCAAAAGCTGGGAGGACAATTCCCCCCCCCCCGGCGGTTACAAGTAATTTTAATTTTAATTTTAATTTGTAAATATAATGATCGGTTAAAACAATTTCTAAAACGGAAGAAAATTCGGCGACAAGAGCCAGCAGCAGCAGCAGCAACGTCGGACTTAATTCTTCTAACCACTCGCTCAACGGCGTCACGTGCAGCAAATATTGGGCAGATACATCTCACCCCCGCGTCGCGTTTGGGTTGGATCCAACGCGGCATGCGATGGGCACTGCTTGTGGGTCCCCCTACGCCCTTGCGAAATTAATCCTATTTATCGATTGGAAAATGCAATTTTGGATACAAAAAGATTATATATATATATATATAAAAGTCCCAACTCATTAGTATTATATTTATTATTATTTAAAAGATAAATGAATATGGATTTGCATACAATATATGTTAGAAGCTGCGAGGACATTTCAGTAATTTTGCGGGCGAAGGCTTTCTTGCACACATGATCTTATTGCTCCAGCAGCAGCTCTGCATTTAATATTTAGAATATAATGGGATGATGGTTATGTCGTTGGCTTGTTCAATGCGCTTTCAGTTTCAGGGTTTTCGGAGACCTGCAATCCGTTTTCTCGCTCTTCCACTATCTCTCCGCAGCCGAGCCTCCTGGTTTTCTGAAGGAAGTTAATTGATTAAGTATTAACTTGATTTTCTTGATCAATTGTGGGAATTCCAGATTATATTCCCTTTCGCGACGATTTACGGTTAATTGAGTTTTTGCTTTCGACTCTGTCGGACGTCGATCTCGGCGGTTAAATCATGGCGGCGGGGGCAATGGCGACCACCGCCGGTGCGGTAGTGCTGTTGTACTACTTGTTGAGTCGGAGGCGTGCGGCCAAGGTCTGCGAAGGAGACGGCGATCAGGGCGGAGATTTGTCGAAGTCGAGATCGGGGAGGAGGAGAATCGCTCGGCGGCCGGCGCAGGCTCCGGCGACGTGGCTTGAGACCATCACTACGCTGTCGGAGACGCTGAGGTTCACTTACTCCGAGACTTTAGGCAAATGGCCGATTGGCGATTTGGCTTTTGGCATCAATTACCTTATGCGGAGGCAGGTAAATTTTCACAAAGCTTTTTTTGCGTTGAAGATGAGTCTAAAAGCTAACCGTTTGTATTTGCAAGGTGTTTGTTGGTTCACAGAGAAGAAGCGCTCAATTAGCTTCGATTGATCTTTAACTCAGCGTTGCGGGTTTCTGTTTAACTTTCAGGGTAATTTGCCAGTTGCTAGCGTGTACGCTGGTAGCAATTGTGTAGAGCTCAAAGGTCCTGAAATTGTTGCGGAGTTGAATAAGCTACTGCGATTGTTGACCCTTTGCATGTTTTTCTCTAAAAAGCCATTTCCTGTATTTTTAGAATCTGCTGGATATGGTCCGGAGGATATTCTCCTTCAGAAGCCCAAGGCTGGGGTATGTAAATATCTTGAATGCGCATTATGTTACAAGTCACCCTCGTTTATTGCTTTCTTTGGTTGAGTTCCATAAAATCTCATTTGTGTAGCATCCGCATAAAGTGGTCTCTTGGTTTGAGTAGGATTTTTCTGCCCCCTTCCATTCGTTTTTGTTCTTAGCCCTTTCTAATTCTTGGGTGCATTTTGCCATGCGAGGGCATCAATTTACAAGGAACTATTGAAATGAAGGATCTAAATTTAAGTTCGTGCTTATGGGCTTAGTTGTTGTGAAGAACACAGATAAAGAAAAGACCTTACTGTAGCTGTCCTTGTCATGTCATATTCAGAGATGGTCATGTGGCTTACACAGACCCTCTTTGTTAAGAAAGTGACCAGTGATTGATTCTCAACCAATATCTTTATTGATCTGACTTCTTCTACTAGTTTTCTTTTAGCTTTCATGGGTTGGGTGAATCATGTTACTATTGGGGTACTGGTAAGGCTCTTTTCTTGTTATGTTATTTTCATTGGGTAAAGTTGGCTTTAGAGCTCGCATAGCGTGCTACGTGATATTGAGTTTTGATTGACAACTTGCTCGTCTTTATGGCACAAGACTCTTTTTTAATCTGCAAATCAGTTGAATTGATATGTGAATTCCTTTCCCAAAAACAATTGCAGCTTCTGAAGCCTGCTTTCACAATTATACATGATAAAAAATCAGAATGTTTCCTTCTACTGATTCGTGGCACCCATGGGATAAAGGACACGCTTACAGCAGCAACTGGTGCCGTGGTCCCTTTCCACCATTCAGTCATACATGATGGGGGGATAAGCAATTTAGTTTTAGGGTATGCACACTGTGGAATGGTTGCTGCAGCTCGTTGGATTGCCAAGCTTAGTACTCCCTGCCTCCTTAAGGCAATTGGTGACTATCCAGACCACAAAGTTAAGGTAGTTGCAATACATCTTCAGTGTGGTATCATATTATGTGATACTTGTCCATCTCATTTTATTGCTTCACATCTTATATTGTTTTGTCATTCCTGCAGAATTGTAGGACATTTGCATTGAGCTCCTCCTTTCTTCTTGAAATAGATTTTGAGATTCATGCCTTATCAATTAGTAACGTTGTTCTGATTGAAGATGAGAAATTTGTTCGAATTTCTGCTTTGGGATGTCCTGTGAAGCTGCAAATGTTGTGTGATGACTAGATCCAACTTGGGAACTTTTGTCTGAGGACTTTTGAAGTTTGACTTATGCTGTGGCCCTGTTTTTTGTTAGGATTGAAATTTTTATTGCAGTGAGGCTTTCGAGGGATCAGCCTATATAGAATGCCATATTCCTATCTGCATTCTCAACATGATCATATAAATTGTAGGAATCTGAGGCATGATTCAGAATCACATTCTACAATGTTTCCTGAAATTGTTAACTAACATTCTTTATGAGTTCTGATTGGTTTTCAGATTGTTGGGCATTCACTGGGTGGTGGTACTGCAGCATTGTTAACATACATTCTTCGGGAGCAGAAGGAATTGTCTTCCAGTACCTGTGTTACATTTGCCCCAGGCATGCACTCTCTTTTCTTGACATGGAAGAATATATCTGTATTCATGCATGATATGCTTTATCTAACTGCTTTTAAACTGCCTTATTTGCAGCTGCTTGTATGACATGGGATTTAGCAGAATCGGGCAAGCACTTCATTACCACCATTATTAATGGATCTGATTTGGTTCCTATCTTTTCATCTGCTTCAGTTGATGACCTTCGCTCTGAGGTGCTAACATATGCTCAACTGGAAACCAATGCTTATTATTTACTATCTATATCAGATGATTTCTAGATTTGTTATTAACCAGGTTACAGCATCATCTTGGTTGAATGATTTGCGGGACCAAGTAGAGCATACCAGAGTCCTTAATGTTGTCTATCGCTCTGCAACTGCACTGGGATCTCGTCTACCTTCCATAGCTACCGCAAAGGCCAGGGTTGCTGGTGCGGGTGAACTTCTGCGCCCTGTGTCTAGCAGTACTCAGGTAACATCATATCTTCTTTGTGGTTCCATGATACTTACAATGTGGCATTGCCCATCATTCAGTGATTGCTTGGAGCTAGGAACAAAAAATTAAAACATTTTCTTTTGATATTGCACCCTCTTTTGAATTCCCTCCAATTGTGTAGATCATGAAAGGGTTTCTGGCCCGTTTTAGGTGGTAATGAGGCGAGCACAAAATGTTGCCGAAGCTGTTGTCAGAACACGTTCATCCATAATATCATGGTCTTGCATGGGACCACGACGTCGACCTGTGGGGTCACCTTTGAATTCTAAAGAAGAGGATTTTCCAGAAGCTTCTGTATTGCAGAAAAGTTCCAGAGATCTTGCAAATGGTGTCCTTCCAGAAGACTCATCTGATGACAGAATAGAGTGCAAATCAAGTAGTGGATCAGGGCATGATGACACTGAAGAAGATGAGCCACTTATCTCTGATGACAGGGTTGATGCTTCACCCGCTATGGAAGTCACTGAAGGTGAGTTGTGGCATGAACTGGAGAAAGAACTGCATAGGCAGGAGACCATAGTTGATATTCAGGCACAGGAGGAAGAAGCTGCGGCGGCAAAAGAAATTACTGAAGAGGAGAATGTTTTGGCTAATACAGCAGAAGCTAAGAATCCTCTCTCTCCAAGAGACGTTGCAGAAAACCATCAGTTCTATCCGCCCGGTAGGATCATGCACATTGTTTCTATACCTTCAACCGATGCTGTCAATTTAGATCATGATGGGCATGCTACAGAACATGTTGGCATATACGAGACTCCTAGAGAGCTGTACAGTAAGATCCGACTTTCAAGAACGATGATCAATGATCACTATATGCCTATGTACAAAAAGATGATGGAATTGTTAATCAGCGAACTCGAAAAACACGTCAACGATGATTGTGGTTGTATAATACTAGAAGAATGAATAAGCAATGAAAGAATTGGGAACCAAGTGGTGCTGTCGCGACGGATTATGGGTCGCGGATAACTTGGCCTTCAATGTCTCGATGCGTTAATTGAGAAGGCATCAATGGTAGAACTTAAAGTGATGCGACTTAAAAACTTTTTGGCCAAATCTTCCTAATTTTGGCCTTAAATATTTTGTTGCCTAAAGACATTTAGGGATTGAGGAAGATGGGAGAATGGAATTCCAGCAAATTCAGAGTCGAAAGTTCAATTTTGATGCAAGGGATTCTCATTAGGGTATGATTGTAACTTAGGGTTTATTTCATTATTTGGAAAGGCTTTCAAGGATTAGGGTTTCGTTGTCATGATCAGAAACTTTGTTAATGTGTATAAACTACGTCAAAAAAACAAAAAAAAAATGCATGACTAGTTTATACCGTAATTATTTGACGGGTCTTTTTATTCTGTGGACCTTTTCTCGTACTAGATTTACATGGTCATAAATACCATAGCCAAAAATGAAATTTATTAATTAAAATTTTATACTAGAATTTATGCATTTCAAAAAATGGAATTTCTTTTTTGATTACTTGCATTTCCAAAGCTGAAGTTTGGTTTCCTAGAAAATGTGGAAAAGAACCAACAGAGACTCAAGTGATAAGATGATTATTTTTCTGCTGCAAAAGAAAGCAAAAGATGGGTAACCCTAGGACTAGCATAGTTGGTTTACGTGTTCCATTTCGAGAATTTGTTAGTTTACTAAAATTTATTAACGGGACTTGTTTTCGCGCCTTGTGTCTGGTTGGTAACGAGCCGCCATACACACTTTCTTTTGTAAGTGATGGTTGGTTATATTAGTACCCGGATACTTTACCAAGTACATAAATTTTATTTTATATTAATTTTTTCGAGTTTCAGTATACAGATATAAAGAGTAAATACAGTTGAGATAAAAAAATTTTATTAAAATAAAACTAAATTATATGATTTATACATTAAATCAAATACAAATTTGAATATGTTTAATAATTTCTTATTCTGTATCAGCGGTGTCCGAAATTTTTCTTCTTTTTGTTTTTGGGTTTCGGGGCTACGAATATTCATCTACACATACAGAAGAAGCATCTAGTCTACTTAATTTGCACGCCTATGGTTCCAATAATCCTCTTCGAGACACGAGGCAAATCCAGATTGGCGAAACAGTTCAAATAGGACTGTGTTCGAGTTTTAAACCACGTATGCTCAAATTTCACCCTCCCACGACCATTAAGCGCCCTTGACTTGCCCAAACTTGGAGGCACATCCTTATGCTAAATCCATGGGCAATGGGAAAGTAGTACATAAATTGCCATAATACCGACAAACAGTAGGGGTATATAATTGGCAAAAATTTGTCACCCACCGTAACGGCTCTTGAGAGACTCTGGGGGCTCTTCTTCCATTATTCCTGCACCTGTAGTTTCTAGGTACTTGCGGATACTTGTTTCACGGTCTGCCAGGAATGTGTGATCCAAAAAGTTGTCATAAGCTGCATCACCAAGGTTTCTCGCTGCCAACACGCTGCAGGGCAATTTATCACCTTCAATTTCGTACAGTAATCGAGATGACTAAAAAGACAACCGAAGAGAATGCCTTTGGCGAAACGAGATGGATACAGTAATTGAGATCAATAAGAAGGAGAAAACGCCTTCGGTGAAACAAGATGGATTAAGCTTTCATTTGTATTCAGATCGATTAGCTATCCGGCCTATTCGGTAGAGAGAAGATGAAAACCAAGAAGTCAGTCCTGGAACCCAATAAAGTTTGGGTACTGGGTACAGGAGGAATTCTGATGCCACAGATGCTATATGTATCTCCCACAGTTAATAAAAGGGCAACTTATAAGTCAGTCAATCAAGGTACTTTGCTTATAAGCAACACTTTGGCTATCATAATTCACACACGCCCATGAAGAGGCTGATTTTTCAGGTCAGAATCACCTAGAAAAGATTCACCCATTAAGATTTGTCGCTATTTTGTATCAGCCTCACTTCATCGTTCATTCAGCAGCCATTTCTTAACAAAGGTAGCCTAAATAGTATAGAATTCTGTTCTTTCCTCACATGGTGGTTAGATATTTCCAGCTTAAGCCCCCCCCCCCATGAGTCGTGTGCTCCACACCAGAAGCAAGACAATGCAGTATCATTGTTGAGATAAGCTACACAGATACTTATGAGCATGCAGCATTACTATTTCCAAAACACCACTTACCAATGTCGAAGATATGCACGGCAAGGCAAGATATCATCTCTCCAGATCTTATCAATATTATATCTTCCATAATGCTGAAAATAGATCTCCTTACTTCCTGCATGAAATTAGCTAGCAGACATAGTATAACTGGGTCTTTTCGAGTAACCATCAAACTACAACACCAGCTTAGCCAAAGGAATGTATGAAGGAGACAGCTTGAAACATAAAAATCAAATTATTGATCATTCGTCTGTTCAGATACACTCAATGTTATTTGATAAAATCTTCATTTATACAAATTATCACTCCTTTCAACACTTTTGAAAGCTTAAAGAATCTATGAGCAAACCCCAAAACATTTTCCACATACCACCAGTATGCTCTAAGTTGGCCATGTAATCTCCTCAAAAATAGACAAAGAAGATTACCTTTGCATCTAATTTCGAAAAATTCCTTATCACTGTAACGAGCGCAAAGTACCTGCATCAATCCCCACCGCCCCAAAAACCCGCAATCAATCAAATCCCATTAACAAATAACCAAAAAGAATTATAGGCAAATGATAGAACGCCATTATCCACATACTGCTGAACTGCCAAATGGACTGCCATCATCAAGCGTCTCTGGCACGACCTACAAGAGAAATTGAGAAACGAAAAGGACAAAGTGTTGCTCGAAAATGATTATATGAAGTCCACCGCCAACAACAGCACCAACGACAATAATAAGTAATAAACTAGCAACTTACAGCTAGAAATCGAAACTCGTGCTCCCTCTCAATAAAAGCAGGAATCTAACTCCACAAAACAATCGAAATCAGACTTCTTTTCTCAAAAAACTGAAAAAAAAAAAAGAGAGAGAGAAGAAGGTTGAGGCAAATATATAATCTCTGTACTGTACCTCTGATTCTTTAATATCGAAAACCGTGACAATAAGAGTTTCGCCTTCACAAGGCTCCACGCTCAAGCTTGAAATCTCCTGCAACAACAATTTTTATTTATTTATTTATATTTAAGACAATTATCTGAATATGCATAAAAAAACACGCTAAGATCCCTAGCAATTAAAGCAGACTAGACCGTTGCACAAATGATTGGACGGAGAGACCTCAGTTTCGAGCTTGGCGATCCCGCGCTCGAAGAAAATAGGAGCCACGTGAGCGAACACCCGTCGGAATCCGTTCAATCTTGCTACTCTGAAGTTTACCAAATCCGGAAATGTACTCCTCGCGCTCCTCTCTGCTCCATCGTCGTCGTCGTCGTCATAATAACACACACACACATCAGCATTAAAAATTTATTTAATTAGAACGGATAATCATGAGAGGAAGTGTACGTGCCGGAGAGGAGAGAGCCGAAGCCGCAGATGGAGATGAGGCCCGAGGGAGAGAGTAGGAGGTGGAAATCGGATTGGTCGCGGAGCTCGGCGGCTGACGGTTGAGACATGATCGGAGAATGTCGCCGGCGGCGGCAATGGCGACGGCAGAATTCGGAGGAGAAGATACGCGGCGGAGAGCGGGTGATCGGAGAGAGCTTTGGCCGCGGGCGTGAAGGAGGGAGGCGGAGGAATGGGAATGGCAGTGCAAGAGAGTGACGGCCCATAAATAATTCAAACTCATACCAGACTCTTGACCGAGAACAGAGCGAGTGGTACATAATTGGTATTTGATTTCCCGGGCGGGGGTATTTTGGTCAGCCAAACCTAAATGGAAGGACCTCACGTGAATTGCACGTGCCCTTGTAAATCCCCTGTAAGTATCATTACGTTTAATTTTGTACAGGGTGGGTGGCCCTGTGACAGTAGGAATAGTCATTCTTTGAAGAAGACGACAATTAAAAAAAATTTTAAAAAAAAAAAACACTCAGATTCTCCTGATATATTTTAGAGATATCTGAAAATTGAGAGTATTCTCCATCCAATTTATAAAGATGTTCTATGTTTGGCACAGTAGAGATTTAATGGAATTCAAAACATGATTACCGCTAGCTTGCCCGCGGCACAGACTGCATAAGTTCTCCAGAATTGTGGTAGCGTAGAATAGACGCGTTTCTCAGAAAGAAATAATGAGGGAATAGGCAACAAGGCTCAGCCCATCCCGCTCTTCTATTTCTATTTATTTACTTTTTGTGTAATTGAATGTTGGATATCGATTTTGAGTCCCGTGTCTGGTTCATCTGGTATGTCATGATATGATTATATATGCCATGATATCATTTTAAATTCTTAATTGAAATCCGACCAATTCAAACAAAAGGGTACAAGTAGACATTGAACGACGGACAGGAAAATATTTGTCCAAAAGGAAAGAACTGCTAGCAAACCAAAATGTACGCGACGCCACAATTTGATAAATGCACGTGATTAAAGCGAAGTGCATTCAAAATTATGAGGATCGAAGCCATTGCTAACAAAGTTTCAAAATTCCGCGCTTTATAAATGAAATTTTACCAAAATGAAGATTGCATGGTAACTGTGGGAGAAACGAAAAAAAAAAGCACCATTAAGAAAAATTTAAAGACATCAGCATAAGTCAGCTATCGACCTTCAACAATGTGCGGATGATCCGAAAAAGTCATTTCTTGGCCGTCTTTGTTCCCCTGCATACCGAGAAAATATTAAGCCACAAGCATTTAAGAAACCCAAAAGGTTAAAATGTTACAATTCCCCTGTCTTACCCAGTCCGTTGAGGTGATGGTGCTGGCTGTGCCTTCTCTCCGGGTCCCTGTAATATCAAGAGATCAAAAATATGAAATATCTGCGCAGTTAGATACCCAAATGCCAAGTTAATACCTAAATCATTGTTTCTTTTAAAGTGTAACATGAGTAGAGCATCACCTCCTGCATTAGCCAAAGCCTGACCTAAACTAATAGACCGTCATGATGATTGTAAGATAAAATCAAATGACTATGAGACAGTTTTGGCACCGCTATTACTCAAAAATTATTTATCTGCAGATGCTTCATATCACCTGTGCCGAACGCTCCTCTCTTCTGGCCAGTTTTCTCTCCCTGCTCGCCTTGTTCTTTGCCCGCTTAGCCTCAAACTGGTCAGACAAATTCTTTGCTCTTGCTTTTTTGGCCTTTGACTTGTGGATACTTTCCATCAGCACACGTTTGCTCTTGAAGGCGTTACCTTTCGCCTTCATGTAGATGTCATGGTACATGTAATTGTCATGTCATGGCACATGTGCTTGTCAATTTTTTTGGCTTCCCTATACTTATGCAGCAGGCGCCTCAGGACACGCATTCTCCTCATCCAAAGAATCTTGGTTGGCAGCCTAGCCTCTCTGGTACCCTTGTGCTTACCTGAAAGGTTAACCAATAGAGTATACTCTTCATCATGACCAATAATAAGTTGCCAAAACCTGGCTTGCTGGAGCTCTGCATACAAAACAGTTAAGATTTGCAACCACTGAAAAAGGACCCCAATATTTTCACAATACACCATACCATATCCAGAATGGCGACCCTTTCTCTTAGCTTCCTTCATTCTGCGTGCACGAGAGCATGAGTGAATCTTCGTTGGTTTCCTGATAATGAAGCCATCTTTCACCAGCTTCCTAATGTTTTGTCCTGCACCCAGAAGCCATAATAGATAACCACAAGGGTTCATGCTATAGAGAAGCAACAATCATCAAACTAGTTCCAACAGGCTGGGTTAATAAATTAAAAGAAAGACACATCTCAACCAGAACACATCCACGGTGTCGACGCAGAAGCGTGAATTCACAGGACACCTATTTCTACCTGTGACCCAATTGTCGCACTACAAATAAACTCAGCAATAATCAAACTACTTCCAATAGCTTAGTTCACCAAACAGAATAGAAAGCCATTTAAGCGGGATGCATATCTACTATTTCAATGCGGCAGTAAAAAAAATAAGGACATCTATTTTCCCACACCTCAGTTATTGCGCCACCACTCCATTTCATGGGCAGCACACTATCAAGTGTCGAAACTCATGAAGTTAAAGCACAAACAAAGCAAAATTACAGTTAAACAAGCTTCTATAATTCCATTTACATGGTATTTGAATAAAGAACTGTTTTTTTATACATATGATCATTCCCCGTTAAACGTATAGACTTAAAATTTTAAGAATTCTTAAATTTGCTTCCATTTATGGCTACTAATACACCCAAATTCACAAGTACTTTTGGATCAAACCATAACCATCTACTCATTTCAAGTGTATCTGGATCTTAAGATCATGCAACTGAGATTCACTATTTTCGGTGCAATGAGCCAGAAAACGAAAAGAATTATATAAAAGAAAAAGAAAAAGAAAATAGGGGGAAGGGAATGTACTGGAGTTAGCCATGGAGATTTCGTTGACCTCATTGGGGTCGAGCCAGACCTTGCCTTTCCCGCACTTGAGCACGCTAGCGGCGAGCCGCTTCTGTAGCTTCGGCGACACCATCTCTCTCTCTGTTTCCCGGCGCGACTACCGTGCGAGGGGCGGCCGAGAGGGCTTTTGTGAACGTGTGCTGTCCGGGTGGTGCTAATGGCAAACGGGGCTAGCCTAGACGGGGTAGGGTTTAGACTGGCCCAGCCTGCATGCATTGGTAGGCCCTCTCTTAGGTGACTGGGTCGGATGGTGTCAGGGTCACTCTCACATTTCGCTGTTTTGGGCTTCCGTTCGTTTTGGAGTTGGACCGTCAATGGACAAAAAGCCCGCCTGCGAGAACTGTTGGAGTACGGTTTGAGGTCCGACGTATTTAAATGTTATTCGTTTTGTTTGGTTGAATCGAATCGGATTATAGTACGAACGAGTAGCTTTGGTGTGGTAAGCGTGAGGATTAACAAAAACGAGTACACGGGTCATGAGTGAAGCGTAAGTGAAAGACATCTCGAGTAATCCAATTTGTTCATTTATTTGAAAACTTAAAGGAAGCGGATGAATTTAGCCTAAAAAAAATTGCATGTAGGTCCAATAATGGAGAAGCCCGTATCTAATTAATTGCAAGTGCGCTTTCCGGGGCCTACTCCGAGTAAATGAGGTCCTGGCAACAAATCATTGACAATCTTCGTGCCCAATTTGAAGCGCCAATTATTGTGCCCACGGAATAAACCGATTCAGCTCACATGAAAAAAATGGAATAGACCTTACCAATACGGAAGGAAAATCAACGTTGTTAACTTCTTGATTCTCAAACCACACAAAACAAAAACAAAAAAAAAAAAGAAAGAGGGCGACCGACAACTCGAAGTTACTGTGGTTTAAGAACAATCGGACTTGAATTCGACTATTCCGTACAATACGACATAAATATAAATAATGGATTATTGCTAACTGCCAGCAATCTAGTAACTTGCCAAGTCATTAGCAATATATATGGTCTTAAAAAAATAATTAAAAAAAAAAACCTATAGTTTAGCTTTAAGCTAAAGTCATCGACATAAAAGGCAGGAGGAGTGTGATGCGGACATATTTGAACAAATATCAACGCCTCAGTGGTCATATTTGAATAGTATTAACTACTCTGCCACATATCTAAAGAAATTCATTGCAGCGCAATATTCCATTCCCTGTTGTAGCCCCGTTCATGTTTTCGCCTTGACAAAAATAAGCATTTGCAGGCTATTCTTTCTACCACATATTCTAGCAGTCAATGGTCCTCGCTTTCCTTCTACGTGTTTAGTTGAAAATTTTCCTGATAAGTTTGGCCCGTAACGAAGTAAGCTTTCTCGGGTGTGGGGTAACGGCAGCGAAGGTGTCTACCGTGATCTCGGTCAATGATGGATTTTTTTTACTGTTCACTCTTCTTTAGTCAAATCCTTGTATCACTCGTTTTCTCTAACTAGTCAAAACCTTGTTTAACGTTTCAAAATTGGCTTCTTGTGGTCCATTGCCAACAGGAATTGAACTCCACGTAACTATACCTACTCATAAAATAGTTAGCCCTCCCTCTGACAAGGACGGTAAGATGTTTTATTTTTTTCTCTCTTTTTAACAAGCCGGTGAAATGTTTATGAATTTCTTCTCCTTCGTGTTTTTGGGAATTGGGAAACGAGGACCAGGGAATACCCAGAAATGTGTGTTTTTTTTTTTTTTTTTTGACTAATACGCATAAAATAATGGTTAGTTGATCGCCCTAAAGACATGAAGCTCAGCGGCGTGGATCAACGGTTGAAATAGACGTTTGGTTTCTTAGCTGAAGATGTCGAGGTAGACAAACTGATACTTAGAGTATCTTGTTCTTTTTCTCTGTTTAATTAATGCCTGCAATCAAGGACTTTTCCTTTATCTAATTATTGACATTTAGGCCATCCCAATAAAATTTTAAAAATTTTTAATTTTATTCATTTAAAAAATAAATAAATTTATTTTATTTTCATATGTAAAATAAAATTAAAAAATTAAATAAAATTTAATTAAAACAAACAAACAAATAAAAATATATCTGGTAAATATATATATATATATAACAAATACGTAAACTTTTATTAAATGTTATACCGACATTCGAGGGCAATCACGAACCTTGCATAATGTGGTATGTGCATGAACCCACACCAGAGAGCAAATGTAGCACATGCAAGAGCCGACATCAGAGAGCATAATGAGGATTGACAATGGTCTCCGCTTTTGCGCGGATCCAGTCTGCCACATGCCTATTGCTAGTGGCTACCACGTGCCACTTTATCATACACAGAGCTTCTGGTAGGCGAGAATGCACGTTGAGAACATAGTGATCTTACAATATATATATATATATACAAACAATAATTATAATAATATAATTTATAGACTTTAGTTAATTATGTCTAAGACGATTTAATTTCACTGCTCCGTATAACATATTAGGCAGGTTATACCACCGAAAACATCAAGATTGACATTAATTAGACGAAGCAAAACATTTATAATCAAAGGAGTACAAAACTTATACATAAAGCATTAATTAATAAAGGATGCACAGTACCGATTTAGAAAAACTTGAGAGAAGTAAGAAACACAGACACAGGCGCACTGGATTGGCTTATTGTTGCTTAAAGTTGTATTGTTATGTGTTCAATTAAGAAGCAAGCTAGCTGTGTTGCTAATGGCCAGTCACGAGGTCGTCCAGCATCCAGAGGTCCGCCAGGTCTGACACGCCGCCACCACTGCCAACGCCTCCACTCGGCCGAGCCGCCATTTGCTCAGGCTCCAAGCCTAAAAATGACTCCAAGCTTGAAATTTGATCCTTCAGCTCGTACTCGTCAGCCACTCCCACGCCGTAAACGGTAAAGGGTGACACAGTGGGTGTGAAGCTTGTTGGAACAATCTCCGAAGCAGCCGAAACGCAGCGCCTCTTGGTTGCTGGTGGCGTCGCCAGCGCTGCAGCCTGCATTTTTGGCGGTGTCGGTGGGTGAGGAAAGTTGAGCTTGGCCTTGTCGCCGCGGATGCGCTTGGCAGCTTCGTCGTAGGCTTGAGCGGCTTCCTCGGCTGTGTTGTAAGTGCCAAGCCAGACTCGGAGGCCTTTGTACGGGTCTCTGATCTCGGCCGCCCATTTGCCCCACGGCCTTTGCCTTATTCCTCTGTACACGTTCTTTCGAGTCCTCTGAGTCTTCTTGCCTTGCTTCTCTGTGGCCGGTCTCTGCTTCTCAGCCTTCCCAATCTTAGCTGGAATCAAATAAAAGAATCAAACATACATAGACGTGCACGCATCTTGTCAAATAACACACCCAGAACAAAAGTCAATGGGGATCAGGTAATCCAAAACTTAGATCTTTTAACGGGTAAAACATTTAACACCGTTTTTTTGTGTTATCGACAACTTAAGCAAATGCTGCTTGGGCTGCCAATGAAAACTAAGAAAATGGGAAATCTTAGAATGCAGAATAGTTGAGAAGAAGCACTTGCTTCTTCGAAAAATTGGAGTATTTACAGCCAAACAGACCAAAACCAACCCAGATATGCATATGACGAACTACCCACTAGCGCCAACACAGACAATAATTAATTTCTTAAAAGAAAATAGAGTGAAATAGAAGAAAATGTTACCTTCTTGGCCGAGTTGCTTGGGGCTTTGATCATGAGTGGGGTAGTCCAAGCCCAGGAGGTCAGAGGTGTCAAGCTCAGCCCAGAGATTCTCCGCCGTAAATTTCCTTCCCGGCCTCTGCAGAGGCAATAAATCGGAAATTATTGCACCTCCACACATTTTTTACTGCTCTTCCAGAAACACAGAGAGAGAGAGAGAAACAGAAAGCCCGAGGGAGAGAGAGAGAGAGAGAGAGAGAGAGAGACAGAGCGAGGGTAAAACCAAAGGAAACAGACAAAGGCTTCTAGATCGGATGTCCAGTTTTTATAGACCGACGGTTACAACAAAACTGCCCGTGTGCAGACAACAATCACATAACTTATTTGCTAGTCACGTTTATTTTCTTCCGGGCAAGTGATCCGACGGTGGAGATTGAATCAGTCGGCGAAAGCCCGGAGAGATCAGGGAGATACACGTGGGTCGACAAATTTTGGAGCTTTACGAGGAACCGCACGATTAAACGGCGGGGGGCTACCTCGGGATCTCGTGACTCCAATAGTAATGACGTGGCTGTCTTTAATTTAGGGTGCAAACTTACGAGCGTTTTGCTAATAATAAAAAACCCAGTGTAAAAAATGCCCCGGAGTTGTAGATAAGAGGATGAGATTGCAAATCGAAGCCGTAAGGTGTCATTACAACCTTCTTTTCTTCTATTAATGGAGGGGATCATTGAATAGATAAAATAATACCAACCTTCGATTTTGTGAAATTAAGTTTGATAATAGTTTGGTGCGTTGATCCTGTCGGACCAATTTCAACGATGGATAGGGGACGAATCAGGCTTTAAAATAAAAGCACGGTAGCCAACTTG
The DNA here is from genome assembly GCA_019804595.1 of Bruguiera parviflora. Classification (NCBI taxonomy): domain Eukaryota; kingdom Viridiplantae; phylum Streptophyta; class Magnoliopsida; order Malpighiales; family Rhizophoraceae; genus Bruguiera; species Bruguiera parviflora. Next base: position 3,177,230 of record CM034047.1, on the reverse strand, counting down.
AAGGCGCGATATATGTTTTTTTTTTTTTCCTCTCTCTAGAGAATCATTACATAAACAGAAAAAAATAGATAAAAAGATAACAGAATGAGAAAATAAATGGATTTTATCTCTTAAAAATATTATTTTTTAAAAAAAAATTAGAAATTTTTGACCGAAAGATGTAATTAAGATAATAAAATCTTTTAAAAAATAAAAAAAGTGTGCGATAAAAATAAAATTCGCCTTTTTATAAGCTTGTTCCACATCTTTTACTTTCTCATGGTCACTAGACATTCATCACCTCCCACGCCCATTCACAAGACTTTAGCCCATAGTAGAACAGGATATACCTGAGACAAATGACCCCAATTAGTATCTTTGTAGTATTTTAGTTTTATACTGTGTTTTGTTTTGTACGGCCTATAGCCTCCTCAGGAAAAAGATAAAAAAAATAAAATAAAACTGAAGGGATGCTATCTTCTTAGGAGAAAATAATTGGCCAGTTCCTAAGGGACAACATTGCATCGAAAATGAAAGGCAAGTTGAAGCAGGCATGGGGGAAACAGCCGAAGGAGTGTGGCTCTCCGTTTCTGCCTCCCACCTCCTCAAATGGCCTTTTTCCATGGGACAACCCAGCGAGTGACGTGAGGTGGGACTAGTTCATCACGTAAGCTCTCTTGACCTATAAGGGCAAAGAATTATCTGTTTGACGATCTAAATCCCCATTCAAACACATTTGTGGATAACATCAATTTGAAGCGTCTCAGAGGTAGCTGACATAGTAGATTTGTCATCGTTGTTAATTATACATGTTTTAGTCTTTATCTCACACATTATATTATCATAACTGTAAATTATATATTTCATTTTGTCTTATATATCTTGTCTTTTGAATAAATAATTATACTTAATAATAAAATTATAGATATACAATTAACAATTATACAATAAAAAACCAGCCAAAAGTTGCCGTTAATCTGAGCAAGTTGATGTCTCGTACAGTGTTAACAGTGGAGGCAAATCAGGTCTCCCTGAGCCACTCAGATCCCTCCCATCGAAAACGTGGGGCGCGCCGACACAGCCCTGCCACCCCGCCATGGCACCACTGCCACAAGGGAGTTTTCTTGGAGTCAGTTTGATTTACCAAGTATTGAAGTAACCGCAGTATTTCCAAATGAGATTATGACAGGATTCACAGTAGATCCTACAAGACCTTCTCTCTTCTTATATTTGGCAGAGAATTCAAAAGGTTTTATTAATTACGTTTATAGCAACTAAAAATAAACCAGATTCACCATAAAATTCCCACGTCTTAATTCACATCGTAACCCTCGCTTGTAGCCAACAAGTACCAATTCCTTGTACCGCAAACTCGACAGAAGTGCGCAGGCAGCCAAGCACCAGTCTCCCAATCGCCCCGTTATCAATCTTGCTATCCGGACCCCTAATCTCCAATCGCCCATTTCTTTTAAGTTTCCTCCCAATTTATTTTGATCATGCTCCAAAAGAGTGAGTGCAAGGACGAGGTATCCATCTAGTACGTATCTAGGCACGAATGAATACCTGCACAATCATTTGGATTGGATGACCGTACAATACTATTACTACACGGTCTTCTAATCCAGTGGCTGGGGCACGTTTGTATGTCTGGCGCGCGGGATCATTTCCTCATTGTTAGCCTCTCCGCTCTGCACTGACATCTGCAACTTGTAAAATATAAGAAGTAATTTTGAGGTCGCTGAGTAAAGCCTTAAAATCCCTGGAAATAACCTACTCCATTCCATCTACATCAGTTGGGACCTTCAATCCTCCTAGCTGTCCGGAATCAGACATCATAGCTATATAATGGGGATTGATCCATGCAAACTTTTATGGCTACGTTGTTTGCCCGTTGCTGCCAAGGCGAGGACATGATTATCCAACAGCTATAACTTTTCTAATAAGCCATAGCCATGCAATGGCAGCTGATCTCGGCTCGGAGGGTAATTTTAGACCTGAATGACAAGGAGGGAAACACTCGCACATACCGTCCAGAGTATATCAATAGTGAATATCCCCAGTAATGTCTTTAATCCACAATATGAAATGAACTTGAAAACCTACAGGGTATCTGTGTAATGTTCAACAGGTAAATGAGGGCAGAGCTGATCACATACATCCTACATTTTTTTCCCACAGAAAAATGCCAACTGCAATGTAATTGCAAAATCCTAAAGCTTTTTTCAAGCATCAAATATAGATCCTTCCAGTAACAATTGAGAAAAAAGAAATTCAACACATCAAGCATGCAAGAAGCAATAATCAATTGAAGTACAATTATAAAATTCCCCACAGCTTTTGTGAGAAGGGGAAGGTATGAAGTACTATGAACACAATTGAAGAAACTAAGGTACAAATATAACATTTTGGAACCTCTCTAGCCAGCCATTTGAGTCAACCGGTGAATGGTACTCCTTGCAATTCTGTTAACAGGATCAACCTTCAGGACATTTCGCAGATCTTCTGCCCCAAGCTTGTACTTCTCCATGCTTTCATACAGAAGTGCACGTTGTACAAGGACAGATACATTTGCTTTATCATGTTCAAGCACCTGTGCACAATAGAAAAAGATTGAGTAACTTTCCCTCCAGCCAAGGGGACCAAGAAATGTAATTATACAATTCCCCAGAAGAAGTTCAGAACCAACATCCTCATGGAAGACGATAAGTCATGACAGATTGTATTGCCAAAATGTCAACTTGCAGTATCAGGCACACTGACAACTTTCAAATGGGAAATGATTAATTAATTGTTCCATAGGTCTTGTTTCATTGTCCTTTGGATAAGTGGAATAGGACTTTTGTATGGGTATACTTTGGTTAGTATTAAGATTTGCAATGGACCATGCAATTAGGTAACTGCCCATGGCAACCTGTAGGCAAAAATGGTGACAACTAATCTTCCATAAACATCAACTACTGATCTTCCATTCAATGCCAATTGCTTAAAGTGAAAATTGCATGGAGGAAGAATCACCTCAATTCATTACTGTCCATGCACAAAATTGATGATAATGTTTTACCAAAAATTTCAATTCATTAGCGCTGCTAGATTTCATTAGGCAAGGAAAAAAAAGAGAAGATAATACCCTGGAACAGTCAGCAACTGCCTTCTTATACTCTCCAACTTCTTTATAGCAAGAAGCTCTACATGACAAAACCTCCATGGTGGAATCCTCGCCACCTGTTTTCTCAAGAAGTACAATGGCCCAAGACAACCACTTGATAGCATCAGCATATTGGCCCTGCCTTTGATGATCCATACCCTTGTTCTTAGCTGCAGAAGCAGTGATTCCTGCAGGAGGAGGAGGAAGCCCTTCAAGCTCAGTAGTGGCACCGCCTCCGTCGTTCCCACTTCCTCCAAACTCTGAGCCCAATCCCCAATCATCAACTTCCGAGAATTGCTGTCCTCCTGTTCCTCCAGATGCTATTGTAGCACCTCCAGATGAAAAGGAAGAGAAGATGTCCAGCGGATCACCACCAGAGTTTTGTACAAGGGGCTGCTTCGGTGAAGCAAAGCCCGTACTGGGCATCCCAAAATCATCCAAATTTAAATTCGAACCTATGTTTGCTCCAGCAAAATTACTGCTATTATTTGCACTAAAACCACCTGAAGAAAATGCTGTTGCACTTGTTCTGGAAGCATTTTGAAAATCTCCGAATCCATCATCACCAGCGTTGACTTTCTTTTCTTTACTGGCAGAATTAAGACTACCTGATTGTTGTCTGGATCCAAAATCAACCAAAGAATCAAAAGGGTCCCCATTTCCACCTGCTATACCTCCAGTCATACTTTTCATGGAAGGGCCTCCTAAATTTGCATCCTTGTTATTCATACTGGCTCTAACATTACTGCTATTTTTACCGTATCCATCAGGAAAACTCCCCAAACTATAATTAGATCCCAAATTTGCACTGGTTTTAGCCGAGTTAGCTGTTTTTGGCAAAGAATCGGCCAAATTCCTCATGGAATACGGACCTTTATTCGATGAGGGTGTGGCATATTTCAAAGGAACATTGCCGTTACCCTTACTTCCCTGCCCCAAAGCAGAGTTCACCAAATCCCCAAACAAATTCGGGTTCTTCTCAACAATCCCAATCCCGGAACCCGAACCCGAACCCGTTGAGCTCCAGGTCTTCCCAAAAATATCACCCACCAAGGAAGGAGGTCCGTTTAAACCGGTAGGCGCGGGTTGGTGAGTCCAGGAAGGCTTGTTGGGTTGCCAAGCGGGCTTTGGCTGCGTCGTAGTCGTAGTTGCCGAAGATGAATACGATGAATATCCAGAGGGGGTTTGGCTCTTCTTCTGGTCATTGAGGGACTTGGGTCGACCAGATCCGATCCCGAGATCAAAATTAGAGCTGTTCAACGACCCAGATGACCCTTTCCCGTAATTCGAGTTCATCTTTGTCTTTTTACAAAACCCAAGAATAAATCTACGGGGATCTAAGGGAGGAGAATGGGATCTGGGTATAATCAAGAACGCACCTGGCGATTTTCAATTCAAGATCGGCACCCAGCAATGTTGATATTTCGGTGCTTCACGGCAATGGTTTGGGCGCGTCCGCTGCTGGCCCAACTTTAGATGTTGGACAGATGTCGAAGGAAGAAGGGAGCTTCCGGATCCTTAATCTTCTTGCCTCTCATCCAATATTTTTTTACACAGGGTAGGATGGGTGTGATGCAAATGAATTTGTTGACCCACTCGTAATTAATTAATTATTTATTTATTGAAAATATGAAATTTGTAATTAGAATATATAATAACTATAATTTACTGTATGTACAATAATTATCGCATAATCTAACTATAATTGTTTGCTTCCTTTTTAACACGATTATATTCTATCGCCTTGACATGTACAATCATATTCTACCTGTTTTTTTATTTTTATTTTTATTTTTATTTAAATGATGGTCATCTTCTTCACGTTCAACCAGAAAAAGACAAACAATTTAGACTTAAGACCACTGCATCAATAATAATCCAATAAATAACAAGATTTTTTTTTTTTCTGTTACATCGGAATGTATACGCGGTCGAGTTTAAGTAAATTATATTCCTTTTCCAATCCAAGAAGAATAATAAACCATTTTCAAATTCAGCTTAATTTGTTCCTTAATTTGATGAAGGATAAAACAACTTTGGTGGGAATGGAATGATGAAAATAATTGATATAATTAACCCTAATTAAATATAGAATTAAAATTTTATTGTTGTGGTTGTGGTAATAATGTTCATCCCTTGCAAGACTGAAACCTACTAATGCCAAATTCCCAAATCATAACAAGTGCATTCTGCTGTCTGCCGCTAAGATGGATACTCGCTTTTGTTATTCAAACCCGTAGTACCTATTAAACATTCGGGTCCCATACCCATATAACATATGAGAACAGTATTTCAATATCATTACTCGTTTTGATTTAGTAGTTAAGAGTATTTATTCATAACATAAAAATTATAAATTCGAATTTTCGTGAAGATATGCCAACCAGCAATTTCTGGAAACGGCTGTGCAAAGGCTCTGCATAGAAACTCCAAATGGTTCTCATCAGGGTAAAGCTGGAGATTTGTCACCAGTCTCATCATTGACGGATGCACAGCAAAACATGGGATATCAAGAGAGATGAAGAAGATAAGAGAAGAAGAAAACATGAAAGGTAAAGTAGGGGCAACCGGTTCTGACAGGGAAACATTTATCTCGCACTAGAAATCAACAAAAATGAAGAGTTCCTGATTTATATCAACTGCCAAATTTACAGATTCTGGCAGGGGACAAATCCCATAAACCACACTTCTGGTCATAGACTCTGGTTTTGCAAAATGTTTCACAAGATTTAGCCTTGGATCACGTTCCATCCTCGTGTAAAAGATGCCAGAAAATCCGGACTACTTTACCGCGTCGAATGCAATGTACAAGAACCCAGTCATTATCCATAAAAAATGAAGAACGGCAGAAACTTTGACTGAATGTCCCGTGTTCTAGAAGGCTCTGAAAACATATAGTGGCTCTATAAAGTCAATTCAAATGCTTTGGAATCATACAGCGAACTTTCAGGAATTGCTCTGGTTCAACTGCCCTTGAATGAAGGAGAAGTCTTGCCCTCCACCCTGTGCTGAGTTCTGGCTATTCATAGAGGGTGGTTGCTGCACGGGTTGCCCTTGACCTTGGCCCTGCCCTTGTGAGTGCATTGCATTGGATGTCTCCTTTCTGCCTGCATCGTTTCACGCCGCCTGTCACAGCTTGGTCGAGGCCTGTTCCTAGTTTGTTACCTCTCATTAAGCCAATATTAAGGCCTTAAGAATGACCTTGCCATCAAAGAACAAATCACCTGATAATGAACCCGAAAAATGAGAACAGTTATGACATAAAAGAAACATCAAATGATAATTTTTTTTCAAATGATTCTTGTCCTGCAAATCACCCATCTCCATACTCTTCGTTGGGAACATTGATATGGGAATCCGGAGAAACCGAGAGAACACTAGGCAGTTCCTCAAATATCAAAGCACTAAATTTGTGATTTCAACTGTAATTTGTGTTGGTTAAAATTTTTATATTACAAATAATAAATATGAATAAATGACATATAAATATAAATAATTGATAAATCTAAATTCTTTAAATGTCGATTTGATTTGCCTTGCCTTCTCACGACGATCTATCCTCGGGGCCTTTCGTCTCGATGACTTGAGGGATTTGGACCAAGAAACGGCGCTGCTTTAGAACGATTTATTATAACGATTCTTTTTTTTTTTTTAACTCTAATTTTTGATTGATGGTTCAAATTATAATCTAAATCCCTTTTAATATTTTAAATTAAAACTCACGAGGATTGTATTAGGATCTTGGAATGCATTTCTTATACCTTGAGTTCCTAAATACATGTATTTAGTTTATTTTTATTTTACTTAATACAAAACATTGGAATTTTCTGTCTACAGTGTATAGAGTCTGTCGTTAGGTCCTTGTTTACAAAATTTGCAAAATCTTGGAAAGAATTGAGCCAAATTATCCATTCCAACATGTAACAGTGGGGATATTTTAGAGGCAAATCATCCATCTGGTTTTGTGCACAAGATTTTTGTCTTTCCAAGTTAGAAGGCTGAACTTAAAAACTTCTAAGCGATTGACAACTCCCTTAACATCAAGCGGCCAAGCCTACCCCTGCCTGGTATTGTGCGGTTCAGTTGTATGTGGGGGAGCTGGACTTTCTCACAAGGGACACTAGAACTGCACAGCAAAGTCACTGCAGACTCGGTGTCATAGGTGCCACGGATGTTCTTGACTATGATGCAACTGAGTTTTACGAGTGGTGGCTGGTGCAAGCAAGCATTAAAAAGAGTAGCGAACCAATCAGCCTTGTCCGAGAATTCTCGCTTCAGAAGTGAAACCGATTATGTATATACCGACAACAGGATGTACCTTAGAAATTGCGCAGCTACCTGAAGGACAGTATTCTTGGTCAGTGATGATGGGATTGGACCCATTGATCACGACAATATCCTCAAAATTCATGTTGTAAGCACTGCTTGCCAGAGAACCTGGCCACGTCTTTACTTGAACACCATTCTGAGTATCCTTGATCATACACTTTTGAACTTTAATCCCAACCGCATCACCCTCGTTTGGGAATTCCCCTAGGCTCCCTACACTGCCAAATAATATCATAAAAAGCATTTGACCGCACAAATCTTTGTAATGCTAGTGCTTGAATTTGTGAATGGTTTTAGCTATGTTGCTATTCGTAATTCCGCCTTAAGAACCAGATGCCTACCTCATTCCAAGGCCTGGACCACAATTGATGTTGAAAATGGAGATGTTGATGCTACCAGGTCCAATTGAGACACAATCGTTGCCAACTCCAAAGCTTGAAGAACTGATTTTAATGTTGTTGGACTGACTAATGTGGATACCATCTGTGTTTGGGCTGTCCCAAGGAGCTCTAACTGTAATTTGCTGGACATTAATGTGGTCGCTTCCATGGAAACCAGTATGGAAGCCCTTGCCATTCAACAGAGTAATCTCGCTTCGGGGGATTTGACGGACAAAGCAGGAATCAGTGAGGGGGACTCAGCCAATACCAAATCTGTTTCAGGAGATTGAGCATCTGGTATGGAAGATGGTGCTGGTGAATCGGCTGAAGGTACTCGGGATGAGTCTGTTAATGTACAAATGGCCATTAAATTTATTGCATGAAAAATAGCCGCCCAAAGAGCTAATGTACTCCATCTGAATGCCATCCTCTTCTTCACATATGGTAATTGTCACCCAAAATGGCTTAGCTTCAAAGCCTACTTCATTTAGGATATCTGTTATATTAAGCAGTGCGGTGAACTAACTGCCCTTTTGCTCAGTGTTTCTTTAAAGTTCATAACTACTTTGCACTAAACTGACCTCGATATGTACTAATGTGATGAGCGTTTAGATGTGTTTGAGATGAGGTTTCTTAACGTAGCTGCTGGAATAGGCTAACGTTCATTAGTTCAGTTATCCAAGCGGCTTGTTGCTTAGTAATTTTGCTATTTGTTCCTAAAAATTTTTTTATACTAAAAATCTCCTCGATTATTATGCCGGTGAAAGCTAATCCTTGCAGTTATTATCGCAAGAACCATGATTGGTCACCAAAACTATAGAGAGTGAGTGAACAAATTTTCAATTTGCGCATGATTGGGGAAGGATTTCTGAAAGGCATCTATGGTGTGAAATATCTGCAATTGTAACTTGAGCTGGAAGCACAAGATATAATGGATCGCTTGGGTTTCCAATTTGGTAATCTTGATTGATAATGTCGAAGAACCATTCAACCTGAATTGGCCGAGGTGTGAATCTCATATTAAACTTTAGATAACGAGCTTGCATTTGCATCGCGCACACGTACAAAATTTTGGCAGCGCCCCCACCAATTGGAGATTAGAGAAAAAGATCAGTCCGACAGATGGTGTTGTAAAAGAGAGGCAATTTACATACCCACCGCTCATGCATAGAAGCAGCAGTCCTTACCATAATTTACAGCTGGAGCAGGATGATACAATAAAAATACATCTCTCAGCATTATGCCTTTATAACGTACGACATGCAGAGGATGATTTTAGCAGCAATGGAAAAAATGGTACATAATAACGTTACTTCCAAACTGCAAGAGCTACATAATACTGGCAATTTAGAGGCATGGCCCCTATGAACTGATCATCTATTAAGATTTAAGCCCCGGGAAATGGCTTCCTCCCTCGATGTCCCGCAGTGAGCACGCCACCATCATATTGGGCCGCCTGGTCGCTAGTGATGACAGGTTCCTCTGTGATGCCACCGTAGCGCTGCATCCTCTCGTTGCTGGCGATAACCGGCAGCTTCACCGTCGAAATGCTAGGTCCGTGATAAACAAATGGCACTTGATGTTGTGATGAACCGGAGTTTGATGGCCTAATTGAGTTGAAGAATTTCTCCCCGCTGACCATCCTGTCCGGCCATAGTAGTACTCCTCAACCATCCCAACGCCTTCACTTCCAACCTTAGTCAGGTGATCTACTAGAGTTGCCATAGTTCAACAGAAGCACAAGACGTTATAAAGCAGTTTCAACTTTATTTTGTTTTTCCTATGGTGTGCTGTGGTTTTGAGGTCTAGCCTCCTTATATTCGAAGGCCAGGTCCCATTATACTTGTATCATTTGGATGAATGGGTCTGGATAAGACCCTGATAATGGAACGGGAATTGAAGATCATATGGTTATGCTCTAAGATACTTCATCCCCTCTTCCGGGACAGCTTGCTTCAGGCATTTACTTTCTAGTGGCCTTCACCTTTTGCGACAACAACGAATAAAAGGGTTCTGGATTTCACTTCCTCTATTTGGATTTTTTATAAACATTATCATGGAAGATGATTCGGATTCCATCCACCTTCTTTGGTATTTGATATTTTCTTGTGAAGATATACTTTGAAAAAGACAATGCCTTATATATGGCGAGGTGACATTCAAGTCTCATAATTCGAGGGTAATGTTGCAAACCAATGTCCTAGTCTATGCCATATGAAAAGCTTTTTGAACCTCCTAAAAACTGTTTGTAATATTTTAGAAATCCCCCCGTAACCTCAACCAATTAAATTAAATCATCAAATTCTATTAAAATAAAAAATAGACATTATTTTCCCTATTTATCTTCCTTTCATAAATATCCAAAAAAATACTTCTATCACTTTTTTTTAATAAATATACACTAAATAAATTTTCATGTATATTATTGATTAAGTAAAAAATATATTTTTATTTAAAAATAAAATTCATTTCAAAATATTATATATATATTTATATATGGTATTTATTTTTATCTCTTTTTATTTTTTAATAATTAATTTTATCTTGTAAAAAATAAATATTTTTAATATTATCTTGTATATTCTAATATTTATTTTATAAATTAATTTATCCAAATAAATAATTTTAATATAATTTATACAAATAAATAATTTTAATATATTTTTTATGTACAGTCATATTTATCAAATCATATTAGAATAAGCTACTCATAGAGCATATACTATTATAGACCAACTATTAACTGGATATCAGAGACATCAATATTCTAGCTCATCCACCTAGAAGATGGGGGGATAGCTTCCTTCTTCCCCCATCGTAAAAGCGAAAAGAGCATCCATGGCATTCATATTCTCATTCTGAAGATTGAAATTGTAGATCAAAGTGGACGAAATGAACATGTCCATGGTTCCTTTTGAGGAAGATAAGGTGGCAAATCCCTGGAGCATCTCCTCTTTTGGAATCGAATATCATCGGTTAGTGGATTAAATTGGAGTTGATGAGCCAACTGGCCGATACTGTAAAGCCTTACAAACAAGCTGACAATCCAAATTTTGGCATGCTGATGACCCGATGTTCGAGTCAATTTATCCCGTTCATCAAACGCTCGTTTTTTTTTTTTCCGGGTTCATATGGACTAAAATTTGAACTTCAAAAATAAAAATTTAAATAATATTTTTTTATTTATTAAAAAATTTATAGTATATTAAACTACAATAGAGTAGCTCTTGCCGTATTTTCACATCTCACATATATATTTTTTAAATTAAAATTTAAGATGCGGGAAGTCCACTATTAAATGGAAGAGGCCCAACAGCTCGTAGGCCCACTTGGACTACAAGCGCAAGACCAAATCAGGGCCGAAAGTTCAGGAAATAGGCCTGAGTGGACAGAGATCAAAGGCCTAACCATGTTGCCGTCGGCCGAGTCCCTTGATTTGCCTTCAATGCTGCAGTTCACAAGGAATGGGATTTGAGAAGGCTTGGGGTGATACGGCGCAGCAAGTGCGTTGGGGATGGTGCATCTTCTATTGGACATCCTTCAGGCGCCTGATCCCTTGTCCTTAGAGTCATTCCTTAAGGATCCCTACGGCATTCAATGTTGTCATTGTGTCGCGTCACGGGTAATTTGCCCGGACACTTGTGCGCAGTACGGACAGATATACGAGAATTTATAAACTGAATACTGTGCACCTTAAAAGACTGTTTTTTATAAAGAGAATAATAATTTCGTGATAAATAATATCAGAGCTAACCCGATAATGAGCCTGTGACAAGTATTATCAAAGTTAAGTTTAATTTTTATTTTAATATTTTTTACTAAACTTTTCGTATAAAAAGAGTAGATAAAAGAAAATTTTTATTCTCGACAAAAATGTCAATAAATTTATTGAAATAGAGTGCGACGGATAAATATATGAAATTAGTCTCCCATATCAGATAGAAAGAAGAGATTTTAGTATTAGAGTTAACACAGACTTTTATTTTGATATATCTTGTTAAGTGATATTTCATGTAGAAAGAGTAGAAAAGAGGAGCTCTTATTTCGATGTTCCTTGTTAAGCGGTGTTTTGTGTGAAAAGAGTAAAAAATAATAGCTATTAATTTTCGATAAGGATATGGATAGATTCGGTAGAAAAAATTGTAACAAACGGTCGGTTATATGAAATTTATCTCCTGCATCAGTTTGAAAGAGAGGATCGGATATGAAAAGTGAGATTTTGAAACGTATAAACATAAGAACTTAAAAGACTATTTTTTAGGCAGATGGTAATGAATCGTGACAGCATGCATCGATAACTCCATTTTGTCTGGCCCAACCTTGATTCTACTTTGTACTTTTGTAATGACTCGACTTCAGAATTTTTCACCTATCCTGAAAAGGCAAATACAATACGGTTTGCGCGACCTCATTTAATTGACTTATTGCTGGTCGTCATTGAATAGATTGTTTACGTACTTGATCAAGTGCGTGCATTGGAGAATGGGATGATTCATCGGATGCAGAACACAAGGATTGGATGTTAACCCCAAAAATTCATTATGGTAAGTACACTTCACCATTCCATTGCCCAGTGCAAGGTTTACAGATCAGTGCGAAAGTTTCTTCATTTTCATTTCGCTATTTAGGACGTTTTTATGCTTTTATTTTGGTGTTTTTGTTATCATGCTCCACGAGTTTGTTTCTGTTGCAGCAAGAACAATGTTGGGCAGTACGAAAGCCACACTGCTTTCACACTTCCTGGGCTGTATCGAGTTTTTCGTGGCAGTGATGTTTTTGATCCCAAGTTTAATGTCGTCTCTCCAGGAACAGATACGTCTATATATTTTCCATACCATGACGGGGATACAAGACTGACTGCGCTGCATGGTTTAATTGAAAAACCCTGATATGATCCGGAGCAGACTGAGGAGCGTGTGTGGTAAGTATGAGACCTCGCGACTCGTAGCTGTTACTGGACTCCTTTATATTCTAGTTTTGCAGGCTAGTGATACGGAGGGTGTTGAATACACAATTACCGTTTAGCAACACAGCCCATGCTTCACATTTTTTGAAAGTTCTTGTTTCATTTGAAATATCATCGTCAGGTGTCTAAGTGTCCATTGTCCTGCTGGGTTCACATAACTGTAATTCAGCATTTGACTCCCAATTTTATCCGTGCTAATCTTAGTGGTTTGTTGAGTGAGCGATCGAAGCCTGTCCATTGTCCTGGGATTTGAAATGACCGACTGTTTCCACGAAGAGAGTGCCGTTCGGAATTTGTGTACACCTCTCATACGGCCTAGAAAAAAACACGTACACTTCACTTTCTCGTTCGCCACACCCAGAAACACACACACGCACACGCACACAATCAACACAAACAACCCCAGAGATAAATGGGAGAGTGAATGCATTGCTCGAGAGTTTGAGTGAGTGAGGTAGATTGGAGATTATTGGTTGAAGTAATGGGATTGATTGGGGACAACTTCCCCCTTCCCACGTCTGGACATTAACACAAATGTCCGCAGAAAATTTAACAGTGGAGAAGTATAGAACGCCTGTATATATATAACTGGAGTTCAATAATCGGCTGGAAGGGTGATATTTTTATTTATTTATTTTTAATCTTACATTAAAATTAAAAATTTTATCTTACATATTTATAAAATAATATTTATTTTATATTATATAAAAAAATAATAATAACAAAAAGAAAAAAGAAAACAAAGAAGGGGCCGATGGCGGGACTTTCGGTAAAGCCCGTTATTGCCCCGAGAGTTGGGTATACGCGCTCTTGGTCTAATCCAAGTTCCACTTCCGCCTAGATGTTCACGAGGCACGACAGGGCATGAAGTCTTTGTCCGCGCCGCCTCTTCCGTAATATAGGAAGTCTAAACAATCTGATCTCCCCGATCTGGGCTTCCTAATTGAACCGAAATTTAGACAAGAACAAGATGGCGAGCAGTACATCTGATCTGCTGAGGCAAGTTCAGGCGGCACACGAATTCGACCACATGGCCTTGCTTCGCTATGCCTCCGCTAATGTCCCCGGCTTCCCCGGCTTTCCCTTCTCTTTCGCCATCAAGCAGGTTTTTTTTCACTTTAATTTTCTCTCATTCTTATTCTTTTTCTTTTTAAATTTATGTTTTTAGTGCCTGCACTTTATCCGAAAAGCAAGCTACCTTTTATTTTTTGGTTGGGCCTCCTAATGTTCGGTGTTAGTTTGCACATGGACAATCGAACCCGACATATCTGTTGGAAGTAGGCACTGGAACCTCCTTGAAACGCTACGTTTTGAGGAAGAAGCCTCCTGGGAAATTGCTTCAGTCTGCTCATGCCGTCGACAGAGAGTATCGGGTAGTTTTTCGATTAGATTTTTTGTTTCTTTCCATTTTCGTCTATATTTGGTAAAAAGGGAAAAGAGTTAAAATTTTTTGTTTTTACTTTGGGTGTGACGTGATAGGTTCTTCGAGCTTTGGGTGAACACACACAAGTTCCGGTTCCTAGAGTCTTCTGTTTGTGTACGGATCGGAGTGTAATTGGAACTGAATTCTACATTATGGAGTTTTTGGAAGGACGCGTTTTTATGGACCCCAAGTTACCGGTATGACATTTTCCAACGTAATGAACTGGAATTGGCTAAGTCTGCCAAGCATGGCACTTTGTATTTCTTAAAAACCAGTTTCATGGGGTTAAAGAACTAAAATTTGTCTTATCAGGGCATTGCACCTGAGAGGAGGAGCAAAATATATCAAGAAACTGCCAGAGCTTTGGCTGCTTTACATTCTGCTGATGTGGATGCCATTGGTCTAGGAAATTATGGACGGCGAGACAACTATTGTAAACGACAGGTGCGCCAATTGTCACTCCAGAATGCTTGCTTCCCAATCGATAACAAGAAGTGCCTGGCATTATAACTGGATTGTGGGGAGGGTTTCGAGGGTAGATTACAACTTGAGGTTCAGATGCGTGAAGCTTTGCTGCAAAATTAATAATGGTGCTAAAGATTTTTAAGCTTGTGTAGGTAGATAGATGGACCAAACAATACATTGCATCTACCGGCAAGGACAAGTCGCCAAGAAATCCGAAAATGTTGGAGCTGTCTGACTGGTTAAGGCAAAATATTCCTCGGGAAGATTTTTCAGGAGCAGCTGCCAGCCTTGTTCATGGAGACTTTCGCATTGATAATGTTGTATTTCATCCCACTGAGGTGTGTGGCTTTAAAGTTTTTATGGTTCATATTGTTGTTTATGTATGTATGTGGATATTTCAATTTAGTGCTACAACCAAGTTTATTGCAGGGAGGGAGATAGAAGGGCAATGCCACTAATGCTATTGATGAGTCTTGAAGTCAAAATTTTACTTGTTTTCTGTAATGCTCAAGTAATTTGAGTGACAGATTTGATGAGATGCTGTACATGGTGCAGGACCTAGTGATTGGTATTCTTGATTGGGAATTGTCTACTCTTGGAAACCAGATGAGTGATGTTGCATACTGTTGTATGGTATTGAACCAATTCTTAAATTCACTTATTTGCATGTTAGCATGTAGTTCTTTTCATTGCTACAGTGCAGATGTTAATTTCTTTATCTGTGCAGTGCTCTAGCTTTTGTTGGTTTACATAGATAGCAAAAGCCTTGATTGTCTTGCTCTACTATTTCTTGACAGGCTTACATTGTGGATGTTGACCTGAACAACGAAAAACTGGGTGAAGGTTTTGAACTTACTGGAATTCCAGAAGGGATTCCTTCACAGGCAGAATATCTGGCTGGATACTGTGCTGCATCCGTAAGACCCCAGTAAACCTTCACTTTTATGTTGTTGGGCTTGTGCATAATTGAAATTTTAGTACTTTAAGGAAACAAATTATTAGGAAGCTAAACTGAAATGGTAAATATTTGGCTCTTGTAGCTACAAATTATATTTTCTCTTCTACTGGCTTTAAACCAAGTTTTCTCAGCTTGCACAATACAATTTTAGTACTTATGATCTGGGGAATTCAGTTTGTTTGTTTCTATGTTGCGAATTTGCAAATGCTGGTTTAGATTGACTCTGATTTTGTCCTTCTATGATCATGAACATTGTGTTCATGCATGTCCATGTTTTTTGGTGTAATAGATGTTTCTGGTAGATATGTTTTGAACATCCATCCACCTAAACTTTTCTAACTTTTCCTTTGGTTTTATACTTGGATTTTGCAATGTAGGGTAAACCATGGCCTGCCAATCAGTGGAAGTTCTATGTTGCCTTTGCTATGTTCCGTGGTGCATCAATCTATGCAGGGATACATAATCGATGGATTACGGTAATCTAAAAGACAGAGTTCCTTTTACTGAAGACCATACTTGAAAATATCCTATCATGGAAGGTGAATAGATCATCATAATATTTTGCCACCTCAATTTTGCAGGGAAATGCTTCAGGAGGCGAGCGTGCTCGCAACACCGGAAGTCTGGCTAATGGCCTTATAAATGCAGCATGGGCTTTTATTGCGAGACATAATGTCCTTCCTGATCACCCTCCATCTGGTAGCTCTACCATTCAGAATATTTTTGACTTATTTTACCTATTTATCAAGTCTTGAATAAATATTTTAAATGCTATTGAAAGGTTCCATTAAGCTCGTTTATTTTAGCATCAGGTTTTTATGGTATATCTGTGCAATGTGCAATTCTATTGCATTAGATGGCTTTTATTTATTTTCTTTATTTTCTTTTCTTTTCTTTTTGCCTTAAGTTTCAGTTGCACAAGATTACATGAAACAAATTGGCAATGAAAGCCGACATCAAGAATTTGCAGAAGGAGGTGGCAAATTTGTTCCTAGCAAAAAGGTGGTGGAACTGAGGGACAGATTGATTAAGTTTATGGAAGACCACATTTACCCAACAGAAAATGAGTTTTACAAACTTGCTCAGTCTTCTTCACGTTGGACAGTGCACCCAAAGGAGGAGAACTTGAAAGAGCTGGCAAAGAAAGAAGGATTATGGAACCTATGGATACCTGTAATTCTGCTTCTCTACCTTTGCGCTCTATGTTTTCTCTTCTAATCTTACAATACTTTCTCATGCTGTAAAATACTGTTATGGTTAGTATCATTATACTCCTGTGCTCTTGTGCTTTCTTGCAGTTTGACAGTGCTGAAAGAGCTAAAAAACTAATTCTTGATGGAGGTAATTATGACATCTCTAGTGGTCAGCTACTTGGTGCTGGCCTTTCAAACCTTGAATATGGGTACCTGTGTGAGATAATGGGTCGCTCTATTTGGGCTCCACAGATTTTCAACTGTGGTGCACCGGACACTGGAAATATGGAGGTAAGTTTAGGCTATTACATTCCCTTGTTTCCGAGGTTTCAGGAGGATTTATTGGTATGATTGCTGCACAGGCTTTCTCTCCCTTCCCTACAGCTGCAAAATCCTAATGGGCAGCACCAAACGTTGCATTCCTTCACTGTAGTCAAGTTAGCAATAGCTGAATGGATATGCATCTGAAATGGTCTCAAAATCTGCACATAATGCGATAGAGCTTGGATTTTGTCAAATTACATGTTTACATTCTCTGTGCACGCTTGCTTGTATTAGTTGATGATATTTACCTGTCTATAACAGGTATTGTTGCGGTATGGAAACAAAGAACAACTACTTGAATGGCTTGTTCCACTGCTTCAGGGAACGATTCGTTCTGGCTTTGCAATGACAGAGCCTCAGGTCGCATCATCTGATGCAACAAATATCGAGTGTTCTATCAGAAGGTAGCATATTGAAAAGCAGATGTCTGCATTTGATTGATGCCATAGGGAATCTCATTCTAAAGGAAATAGAGTCTGTTTACCATTTCATTTCTATGTTTGGTATAAAATCATTCAAAATGAAACAAACTTGACATTAGAAAACATGCTGTCAAGGTTTTGCGCGTATTGTGATCTTATTCTGTGGAAAAAGAGACTGCCAATTAACTAAAATTTCCTTTTTCTTTTTTTGTTTTGGTATGGGCTTATAGAGAATAAAATTCCCTTGTCCATTTCCCAGTGAAACAAACTGGCAATACATGATTATGTTTAGAAGTTTGCTTCTGAGCTTTTTGATTGATACCTGAGCAATATTTTGGTCTTATATGTGATATGTGCAAAATAATTCAAGTCTCAACCATCCTCAACTGTTTTTGCTCTCTGTGATAAGACAAGGGGATTCATATATCATCAATGGGAACAAGTGGTGGACAAGTGGAGCAATGGATCCTAGGTGTAAACTTCTTATAGTCATGGTTAGTTCTTTTAGTATTTCAGTTGTGAGCAGTTCTATAATTGTAGGTCCAGTTAAAGTGGGTGAATGAAACATTGTGCAGGGGAAAACTGACTTCACTGCTGCTAAGCATAAGCAGCAGTCCATGATTCTAGTGGATATTCGGACTCCAGGTGTACACATAAAAAGACCGCTCATGGTTTTTGGCTTCGATGATGCACCTCATGGCCATGCTGAGGTTTCATTTGAAAATGTACTAGTCCCTGCAGAGAATATTCTGCTCGGAGAAGGACGCGGATTTGAAATAGCCCAGGTAAAGTTGGCTTTTGTCTTTTCAATGACCATATGATCTAGAAAATTACATTTTACGCCAGTATGATGTTAGATCGAGTAATTTCCCATTGCATTTGCTAGGGCAGCCTGTTTATCTTCTAATTAGAAGTATGAGTTTCATTAGATGTTGCTCATTCCTTCGGTGCCCTTACCAAAAATAAAAGTTCTCAATTCCTTGCGGGTGAAGAATCTAAGGATACTTTCATGTTCTTGCAGGGTAGACTGGGCCCAGGAAGATTGCACCACTGTATGAGGTTGATAGGAGCTGCAGAGCGTGGCATGCAGATGATGGTCCGAAGGGCTCTTAGTAGAAGGGCATTTGGAAAATTGATTGCTGAACACGGTTCATTTAGATCAGATATTGCCAGGGTACTTAAAACCTTACATTTTGTTTGAGAATTTCTTCGGTTTCATTTTCAAGGGAAAAGGATTAAAAAGGTAAAGCAGGAATTGAGTTTTTCGAAATTAAGAGAACATTTCAAATCAGCTGTGAAACAAAGAAATAAAAAACAACCTTTTGCTTGAATCGATATTTCCTACAATTACATCTACCTGGCTGTTCCACTTCATTTGTAAATGATTGAGTGGCAGAGACCAGGTTTAATTGATGGTTTCATGCAGTGTCGGATAGAGCTGGAGAAAGCCAGATTGCTGGTTCTGGAGGCAGCTGATCAGCTTGATCGTCTTGGTAACAGAAAGGCTCGTGGGACTATCGCAATGGCCAAGGTAAATTTCCCTTGCTTATTTGAGGCGCAGCACGGCTTGTGGTTCTCTGTGTTATCGAACATCCTGAACAAACTAAAAATGCGGTTTCATGATATCTGTCACGTGGAGCAGGTGGCAGCTCCAAACATGGCGCTGATGGTCCTTGACATGGCAATGCAAGTGCATGGTGGGGCTGGCCTGTCATCTGACACTGTTTTAGCTCATCTCTGGGCCACAGCGAGAACATTGAGAATCGCGGATGGTCCCGATGAAGTCCACTTGGGTACCATTGCCAAGTTAGAATTGCGGAGAGCTAAGCTCTAAAAAAAAAAAAAAAAAAAAGACAGGAATAAATTGCATGGGAGAAAACAATTACAAATCTGATTAATTCATGTTAATTGTAACGTACAGATACAGAGTGACGTAACAAAGTCCAGTTGTGTGCATTGTTAAAAAAAAAAAAAAAGACAGAAGTCCAGTCGGGGATAAATGTAACAAAAAATGAAGGCCGACAGCTCGGGTGAGTGAAAAAACGAAATGGGTACGATATTTTGTACGAGCAATGCCGGCGCGGCGTCCATCCCAATCCTCAAACCACAGGATTAGATGACTGTACCGTATGGTCATGCTATCCAATGGTATCCGTCTCTTCATTTCGGCTACACGGATCGTTTTCAGTTGAAAACATGTGGAAGACGGTAGGGGCAGTAGACGGCCTTTTCTAAATCATAAATGACAATTAAGTGGTAGCAGCGGTGCGATTACATCGTGCATTCACATTGGATTGTCTGAGAGGAGCACAGAAATACATAATGCTAATCAACCGATCAGATTTCTGAAAGGCCTCCAGAGGATCGTTTTGTTCTCTTTCTTGGTCGGACAGCTGAGTCCTTGGGAGGGTATGGGTGGCACCTATTAGCCTCCGCCGTGCAAGAATGGACCGTTAATTAAGATGATAATGAATATCATCGCTATGGCACCCATGGTTTAAATCCAGCATATCTTGTACTAATCATAAGCACCAGAACGAGGGTGATCTAGAATATAGTTTTATTATTCTTTTTGAAGATATTTTAGTGGTTATTAACTTAAATTTTATATTTGAAGTATTAAGTTTTAATTATGTGAAGAATATGGAGTTTTATGAGAAGAAAAATGTTAAGTATAAATATTTAAAAAGTAAGATAAAAATAATAAAATATATAAATTAATTATATCTTACTCAGTCTTTTATATAAAGAAAATTAAGTAAAAAAATTCATTTAACTATTATCTTGTATTCATTGTATTGTTTAATAAGTGTTATTAGAGAATATTATTTTTATAAAATAAAGAGAATTATTTTCATTATATGTTTTACATCACAACATGATAACTCAATACTAGAAGAGGATCACGGTTAAATCGGACTGGGCTTCAACCATCAAATAACGGTGAGTTTGTGCTGAAGAGAAGATTTTGCAATCCCGTTTAAGTCCTATGGAATTATAATATCGAGTAGGGTGGACTTTAATTTCGATGTGAAAAATAAAAAAATAAAAAAAAACATAGGGCAGTGGTCAGCTGCAGGCATATTTTGGACCGCCTTAATTACCAAAACGAAAAAGTGTTAAAACTACCGTAAAACTAGTGCCTTAGTTTTCAATTAAGGGAATGATTTTTTACAGTTAAGGCAACAGTTTTGTAGTCACTTTTGGGGTTTTTCTTTTTCTTCTCTTTTTTTATTTTTTTATTTTTATAAATTTCATTGAGTATTAATAACTCTTGCATGATTCAGAAAAAAAAAAAGAAAAGGGGAAAAGTCAGGAGGCAGGGAAGGCAGCCGGTTAGCTAATACTGCATTCTTTTTTTCGAAAATGTACTGTTTCAGCGAAAAGATATAGCTCTTTTTTTTTTTTTTTTCAATTATCAAAAAACGGTGGCCCACATGTCCCTCAATTTTAGCTTAGTTGGAGTGATCCTCAAGGTCCAAAAAAGGAAAAAAAAAATAGTTAAGTGGAGGGGCCATACAACCATCATGCCAGATCAATTAGACAATTACATACCCATTAAACAAATTTTCTTTTTCTTGGTGTTCTGATCAATGTCCCGCAATACCCTAATAATAACAATAACTCATTGTGGAGAAGGGATTTTCGGTAAAACTACTGTTTTTTGTCCAAGGATTTCATTAACTACAGGAATATTTAGTTGGGATCTCGAGGTTAAGAATACGAATCTCTTTATAGCACGTTAGATTCTTACCAAGAGAAATTGAATTGACTTATTTTACTTACTTTTTTTTTTTTTTTTGGTTGAGACTTATTTTACTTTCTTGTTAGATTTTATTCCAACGAAGAGGGTACTCATATTTTTACATTCCATGTGGTCTAATGATTTTTTTTTTTTTTTCTGTATGTAGGCTTCACCATCTAATAAGACATACATTCGATTTTAGTAAAGCTTCTATTATTTATAACATTACTTTTATATATTCCTTTCCCTGTGTGGAGGTCATTAGCCTATATTTTCATGAAGTTAAGCTTTTCATTTTGGTTTATCATGAGGTTCAATGGGCCATGAGGCATGAGCCCAATATTAAGAGGTAATCTCTCTTTTTCTATAAATGTCATTTATTTTTTAATTGTCTAGACTCCTTACAACCCTGAGTCCTATCGAGGTATTTTCTGGGGGACACAGTGCTTGTATAGCTGTATTTAGTTTGTAGTTTTGTTTTTTTTTTTTTTTTCCAAAGAGTAAAAAGTTTAGTTTTTTTTTTTTTTTTATTGTTAAAAGACTGGCAACTATAGTTGCCCTTGAAAGATTAGAATAGATTTTTCTAAGCATCGTCTAAAGCGGAAAAAATCTTGAATAAAATTTGTGCTTCTGTTAGTGCCACGGATAGTAAAATTTTCATTTAGAGTCGTTTAGGGGATATCTAGCGATTAAGACATTAGATTTTTATCTTGAATATATTATATTATAAATTTGGAAAGGAAATATAAGATTTATAGAAATAAGAAGATATTTCTATTATATAACTTATAAGCCAGTGGAAATCTAAATGAAAAAAAAAAAAAACTCAATTTTTTTTTTATTAATTAAGTGATCTGACGTTTTATAAATAAATTTTAGTAACACTTGTGACACTAAGGAAACTCAACATTATTTTTGTGGGTCTTATAACTATATTCAAAATATCATATTGTGATTGGTAAAAAAGGTGTATGCACGTAACACTGACATATGATGAATGGTTGATGAATTTTTAATTCCAGTAGTTTGGTTTCTAATTCTTTGCATTCAAGGCATGTCGTCCTGCTGGAGATTGCTGAGAACAAGATTGATGAACACCCAATAATCCTATTTTAAATCTAAAGTCAAAAACTATACCATTTGTTACCTATTTGTACGATGACCAAATTTAGAGAGGAGCCACCCCAACCAGTCGCTCGATCAACAGAAAAAGGGAACGTGACCAAGAAATATCTCTAATCTAAGACAACCCTCAATGCGTTTAGTTTATTACTGTAGTTTTGGGTACCTAAGATTGCCAACCTTCTTGATAGTCGGGTCAACACATACCTCACATTCTCTAGCAGAACCCAACTGTTTTTTCTATTCTTGTCTTTCCTTCCTCAATTTTATACAGAGAATGATCATCGCATTTTAGCTCCCAAACCAGAAGGGACGTAAATATATTTCCTGCCTATTGGAACGAGCTCTTAGGAGGGTTCCATTTTGAACATTAGATAGCTTAAGCTTATTGGATTCCAATTCCGTTAACCCCAATTTTGTTTAATTACTTTTTGTGTGGTGAATAGTTTAAATATCATAAATCTATTCCATCAAAGATGGCGTATGGAAATGATGGGAAGAAGAAGAAGATTGCCATCGCTGCAGTCTCATGTATTCTCCTGGTCGCCATTGTGATCGGAGTGGTCGTCGGAGTCAAGAAGGGTGGGTCGGCTTCTGGAGCCAGCCCTTCTGGAGAGATATCCACAACAAACAAGGCAATCAAAAGCATTTGCCAGCCGACTGATTATAAACAAACCTGCGAAGATAGCCTGAACAAGGCCGCAGGAAACACCACCGACCCTCAAAAGCTCGTCCAGGCCGGATTCCAGGTTGCCATCTCAGAGCTGCAAAATGCCACGAAGAACTCTGCCACCGTGAAGGAACTCGCCAAGGACCCGATGGCGAAGCAGGCTCTTGACAATTGCCGGGAATTGCTGGCCGATGCCGTTGATGACCTCAAGCATTCTTTCAGTTCTCTCGGGGCGCTTGACTTTAGCACATTTGATGAGTACGTCGATAACCTTAAGGTCTGGCTCAGCGCCACAATTACCTACCAACAAACTTGTTTGGATGGGTTTGAGAACACGACCGGCAATGCTGGAGAGAGAATGAAGGAAATCCTGAGGACTTCTAGCCAGCTGACTAGCAATGGACTTGCCATGGTCACTGGCCTCTCCAGCATCATAAAAGATTTGAACATTCCAGGAATAAGCCGCAGGCTCATGGAAGCTGGAGAGGATAGATTCCCTTCATGGGTCTCTTCCTCGAAAAGGAGCCTCCTTGCAGCTACTCCGGCAACCACTAAGCCTGATGCTGTGGTGGCATTGGACGGAAGTGGCCAATACAAGACCATTAAAGAGGCAGTGGCAAACATCCCAAAGGGAAGTAACACCACCTTTGTGCTTTACATCAAGGCAGGAGTTTATAAGGAGCAAGTTACCATCCCAAGGGGCTTGACCCATGTCATGATGATCGGAGAAGGCCCCACCAAGACCAAGATCACTGGCAGTCTCAACTTTGCCGATGGAGTCCAAACTTTCAAGACCGCAACAGTTTGTAAGTATACATAACCTTAATTAGTGCATATATGTGTTGGACTAGTAAGTATACATATTATATGAAGCCCAAAGTTGAGTCTTTATACATGAAAATAATATTTTGGACATTTGATGAATAAAACGATACATTCTTTTCGTACAATGCATTTAATGATCTATATTTCCATGAGATCTAATATTTATTTCCTTGATCATTAACCTTTCAGCCATTAGCGGAGACCACTTCATAGCCAAGGACATTGGATTTGAGAACACAGCAGGAGCCATTGGACACCAAGCCGTGGCACTTAAGGTTCAAGCCGATATGGTCATTTTCTACAATTGCCAAATGGACGGTTACCAAGACACCCTCTACGCCCACACATACCGCCAATTCTACCGCGACTGCACCATCAGTGGCACCATTGACTTCATCTTCGGTGATGCCGCGGCCGTCTTCCAAAACTGCAAAATGGTGGTCAGGAAGCCATTGGAGAACCAAAGGTGTATTGTCACGGCCCAGGGAAGGAACGAGTCACGCCAGGCCTCAGGCTTTGTCATCCAAAACTCCACCTTCACAGCAGACCCAGAATACTACCCTGTGAGGTTCGAGAACAAGGCCTTTCTCGGCCGTCCATGGAAGAAATTCTCCAGGACCATTATCATGCAATCCCAGATCGACGATTTGATTGCCCCAGAAGGTTGGTTGCCTTGGATGGGTAACTTTGCTCTGGACACATTGTACTATGTTGAGTACAACAATAGGGGCCCTGGCGCAGTGCAGACTCAGAGGGTAACATGGAAAGGCGTCAGAAAGCTCACTTCACAGCAAACCGCTAGCTACACTGCCGGGAAATTCATCAGCGGAGATTCTTGGATTCCGGCCACCGGCGTGCCCTACACTTCGGACTTGATCAAAGTGTAGAAAGACCCGGGAGAGAAGAAATTAATATTGTTATAGCTAATTATATTATTCGTCATAATATATGCCAATGTGCTTCCAACTCGTAGTTAGTCCATGAATATTTACTTCTCAGTTTTGCCAGTAGAAAGCCCTTTTTTTGAAACATTTTCCAATGAAAACTTTGCAAATTATAATTCTGATTTCACGCCACTTTCTTCATGCATGAGGTGAACGCAAGTAATGAACCAACATAGAAAAACGGGTACAAAATAAATAGAGTTTCTTGAGAGAGAGAGAGAGAGAGAGAGAGAGAGAGAGAGAGAGAGGACATAAAAATAACAAATATAGAATACCCTAGAATCCATAGAGAATTATATATTTTATTTAGTCAAAATTGAGCTGCCCAGTTCAATTATACTAATTGAATTTTTTTCCATGCAGACACTAATATTGATAAATAACATAGTGAAATATATTGTACAAATTCGTTAATAGATTGCAGAGTGAGTTAGAGTATCATTAATCACACTTCACAAGCACAACCAATTTTCAGAATTGTATTGGCCAGGTTTTCTTTTATATTTTGTCTTTTTTTTTTTTTTAATTTATAGTATAGTACTTTGGTTGTTTTAGATATTGCGGAACTGGGAAATTAGAAGATTAATAATGGGCCTCTTGTACTTTAAACAAAATGGACCCCGAAACTCGGGCCTCGTATAACCATGGCCTTTCTGTGAAACCTAATAATTGGGCCATTCCTGATCCGGTCCAATTCATATAAAGTTCAGAAACAACTGGACCGAACGAAAGAAATGATTGAGCGGGAAAAACGCCCGATCCACAATCTTCTCGATTTTCCGACACTTTCTGTTCAATTTTCCAGGCAACCAATCAGCCCCTAGTCCCCTTTTTCTTTGCTACAAGTCTTCCATTTCCACCCATTCCTAAATTTTCCAAATTCCCAAATGAAATCCTCGCACCACGAGAGTTCTGGAGTAAGTAGAGGGATCGGGTTGATAGGACTTTCTTTTTTTTTTTTTTCGTATATCCGTTTATATGTATTTTGTTAAGTTAAATAAATTGATTAAAAATAATTCATTTGTCCGTAACTTTTTTTTTATTTGGAATTTTCACCAAGCGTGTTCTTAATTTTGTGTTTTTTTTTTTAATTTTGTAAGAAATTGATATTCGAGTTAGTTTCTGATTTCACGTAGCTCTCGGGGATTGCTGACAATTAAACAAGTAGAATGCGCTGTCTCTTTAACGCGTTACGTAGGATTTACTCACAAAGTCACGGCATCTTGTAACCAATTTCATTTGTAGAATTTCCTTGATACAGAGTAATGCAAGAAAATCAAGCTTGTTGCTGTCGTCGCTCCAGAATATTCGAACACTTCTCAATATTCAAAGGATTTTCCGCCATTTTTCCTTATTCCGAGCCACAAGTTCCCGTAGATGTTCCTGCCATATCTTTCGATGTCCACCATGATTCAACACTGTGAACCGCACGCGTACACACACAAGTCATCTTATTGAACTATTTTCCTTTGTTCTCCGGTTCCATCGAATTAAAGGATTTCTCAGTGTGAAACTAGATTACTTGCCAAGCAAGAACCACTGACAGAGCTCATTGACGTCGTGCCAAAGAATCTCGGATTGCCAATTGCCGTGTGTTCTGAGAACTTCGAGCTTGATGTGATGCGATGGCAACAATTCACCGCCTCTTCAACGGTTGAAGTGAGAAAGTAACTATATGGGCATACTTTTATTAAATATATTATAAATAGTGAAAAAAAGAATATACACAAATTAAGATTTATAATTTAAAAAAAAACAGAGAGAGAGAGAGAGAGAGAGAGAGAGAGAGGATATTTTACTATTATTTTTGTGGCAAGTATTGTTGATTATTAATAAGAAAAAAATCATTTTATTAAGTATATTTAATAACGTTAAAAAGGGTGTGTTCTAACAAATATTTCCAGCACTGTAAATTTTCTCCCAATCTGAACCGTTGAAAATGCAATCGTTGTTTTGTGGTTCCGCAAGGCAATGGTGTCAATGTCACACTCTAACGTAATGTCCCGATTTCAATTTGACTTGCTCCAACGGCTGCCTAGCTTTATGTCGACAAATGGCTAGAAATCAATACATTAATTTACCCACGGCGAAAGCGTGTGGGGACCAGGAACCATGGATGGCACGTCCTCAGAGGTAGAGATGGGACCCACCCAGCAGTTCCCGCCTCCACGGCCATTAGGCCCATCGCTCACGTTTATCCCCCTTTTTATTCTGTCGCCGCAAAAGAAATATGACGTGGTAATATTATTAATTTTACGTGATAAACACTAATTTGATCTTAAATTTTTTTAATGTAATTTTAAATGTTTTGCTGTTTTCATTTAAATACCACAATTTAAAATTTTATCATAATTTAGTATAATTTTTTTAATAAAAATTTAAAATTTCTAATATATTTTTATTACATATATTTAATACGTATTTAATTTTTCAATAAAAAAGTTAACGAATTAACATAAAATTTTAAATTATGAAATAAAAATAAAAATAAAAATAACATTAAACAATGCATTAAAAAAAAAAATCTCATAAGCTTGATGACTAAGTTAGTACTCATTTCCTAATTTTACTTGTATGAAGTTTTATTGTTTCATAACGATATCTGTTGCGCAAATTTTGATACATGAACCCTCCAGGAATGTAAATTATTCTCTTTAAATCATTATCCTTTAAAATAATAATAATAATAATAATAATAACTATCCGAGTGACGTCGGGAAGCAATTCGGGTGGATCAAAGGCCCAGTAAAATTAAAGGAAGACCCTAGTCAGGACCAGATTTGACAGCCGAGAGCTGGTCCACGGTTGAAAATCTGCCGCTGTCTAGGCATTGACGAGGGGCCGGGGAGAGAAATTAATTGGTAGGTTCCATTTAGTTAAGACCGTAAGAAACACGCCGGCTTAGATAGTCTCGCTCGGAATTACTTGTTCGCAGGAAGGAAAATACGACGCATCGACGTCGCCAGCGATGGAAAATGGGTAAAATTTTGTGTGTCAATGGGTAGAAACGAGGTAGAAACGAGGAATGTAAAATAGCTTACAGGTAACAGGTAACTTCTATCCATCACGGGTCGTGTGGATTGGCGGTACACTGTCGAATGTAAGTCAGTTTCGTCCGAAGCCATTGCAAATTTCAATTGCTGTTTCTTTCCACAGATCTACAATTATATCATGTTTCTTACTTAATTACGAGAAGACGGGGGGCACGGCCTTTTTCTGACAGCATACTAGAAATAAGTGGCGGATCACTAAAATTTTATCCAAAAATGCATGTTACTGAGAGAAGTGATAAGAGTAAATATGTTTCAGTTCTTTGTCCGAGAGATATACACCACGAGTCCTGGCACCCTCCTCCGTCTCGTTTTAACCAAAACCTTAAAAACAAAAATTTAAAATTTAAAATAATAATAATAATAATAATTTAACGTGATAATCTATACAGGTCAAAGTCAAACACGGTAGCTCGAGGCACTGAGAAGGGGCCCCATCAATGGCCACGTCCAATCGAAGTTTGAACCAAACTTCTGACGATTGCCGAATGTTCACGTCGAAGTCCACGATAATGAAAAGACAAATTGCAAGACGCGGAACGCATGCTCACCCACTGAGCTACTCACCCAGTCTCCCCCTTACCGCGTTCGATATCCGACTCGGCCGCCGCGGAGCCGCCGGATGTGGCGGCGCTCGCCGAAGGAGACACGCTCCCCCTTCTTTCCCTGCTTAGAATCCTCGTGAACGACAACACGCGATACATTGGCGATCTCAACGGCTGGGTCGACGGTGACTTTATCCCTGACTCGGACTCGAAACTTGTTCCGGGTACTTCGATCGAGATACCCACGAGCTCCGCCGGTTTCCTTATATCCCGAAACGACGACGTCGAAGGACTCGTCTCTTCTGCCTCGTGTCGACACGTGTCACACAGATGGGAGCCCGTGTTTTTTTCGGCTACGTCCGGAGAGCAAACCACTTGGGGCGGGTTTTCGGGTACGATTTCAACAGGGGATCGGCAGAGAGGGCAAGTGTGGTGAGATTGGAACCACATATCAATGCATTCAATGTGGAAGCTGTGATTGCACTTGGGTAGAGTCCGGCCCATTTCTTTCTCCTCGAATTCGGATAGGCAAACGGCACACTCAATCGGGTCCGGGTGGGTATCTGAGGAGTAAATGAATACGGGCAACGATCGGAGGACATCGGCGTCAAGGCCGCGACTGGGTAAGGTGACGTCGGCGGCGGCGTTGGGGTTGCTGGGATCCACATAAAAGACAAGGGGGGCAAGGCGGTTGCGGGTGCGGGCACGACCAGCACGTCGCAGATGGCGAGTCCGGAGAAGGTACCAACGGGCAGAGAGGTGGAGGCAGACCATGACAATGACCGCAAAGAACAGGATGGCAATTGCGCTCAGCATTATCTTGCCATTTATGGCGTATTCCTTCCCTGAGAGTCCATTGTTAGGATCTATGGGGTGCTTATGCGAACCCATGGACAATTTGCCTTTTGCTCTGTTTCGACTCTGCGAAGCTTTAGTTACTACAATTTGAGCAAGAGGCAGAGAGAGAGAGGTTCAGTGGAAATGAGAAGAGCGTGGCGCAGGAGTAGGCATAAAAGGAGGGAGATATATATATATATATATATATATATATAGAGAGAGAGAGAGAGAGAGAGAGAGAGAGAGAGAGGCGGGGAGAGGAGGAAGGAAGGTTCATGAGGGTTTCTTTGAGTTGCTGAGGCTGTTTAAGCAAAAGTGTTTAACCTTTTACGTTCATGTATCTCACACGAATCACACAAAAACTTGCTTTCCTTGCGTTTTGATTATAATTCCCATTTTACAACTCGTCCACGATCGACGACAGTGACTGCGAGAGAGCATACGAAAACAACAAGGATTGTTGACGCGGGAATCGCTGTTCAACTGTCCCGCTGTTCCCCCCGTCTCTCTCTCTCTCTCTCTCTCTCTCTCACACGTCGGAGTTCCGCTTTTGTTTTTTTTTTTTTGCCCTGTTTTTACGCACAAGCTAAAGAGATTATCTTCTTTTTTTTTTTGTTCCTTTTCCACTGTTGGTCCGGGATAAGAGTTTTTTGTTTTTATTTTTATGGTTAAACTTGTTTTCAAACACATATCCTACACAGAATGTTTTAAAATTATTAAATTTACATATGTAAAATTTAATAATTTTTGTTGTACAAAGTGGGTCGACCGATTCATCTAACAAGAATTTTCAAGATATTAACTCTTTGTTCGGATAACAAAGTAGGTGGGGAAAAAATCCGAGGAAGGAGGATAAAAGGAATGAAAAGTGAAATGAAGAAAAGTTTCTGTTATCTAGTTTGGAAAAGATTCGTGTGATGAGAGAAAAGTAATAATTGTTTGTGTAGAAAATAGAAAAAAAAAATAAAAGAGAAGAAAATAATACGAGTTTCAACTTTTATACTAAAATTAATATATATTACTGCAAAATATAAATCAGCAAATTAATTATTTTATTAATTCAATAAGTAATCTCTCTCCCAGATTAAGAGTTGACCAAAAGAAAAAAAATTTAAACATTTTCTTCTCTCCCAACCTTTAAAACATAATAAATAAGAAAAGCTGAGAGTTTATATCTTATTATTTAGAGTTACATTTGGTTCTATTCGCAGACCTACTTTAAGTTTCGGCTCCCACAAAATTATAGCGGCGTCAGTCTAGTTACGGGCAATGCGTTTCTTAAATGATTCATTTATTGTTTTAAATACGCCATAATTGACTTGATTTGATCCCCATATTATATTTATATAGTTTATTTGTATGTTCTTTCCTCTCACTCCTCCTGTTTTTTCCATTTCGACCTTTTTTTTTTTTTTTAATTATTGTCCCCATTTTTACCTCTCGTTTCAGGAATTGACATTATTGGCGTAGGAGCCTCCAAAGTCTTACCAAACCAATACTAGGCACACGAGGCAAGTGACAGCCATCAATCCAAAAAAATTCGAGAAATCTTGGCACGAATCCTTGATCTATTGCAATAAATTTTTCACTCCCCTCAGGAATGGAGTCATACCTGCGCATGCACATTGATAAAGGCAAACAAATGGGAAGGTACTGTCTCGCGAGCAACGCATGCTTAGTAATGGTAATAAATTCATAAGGAAATGAAATTGTATTTAAATGAAACAGTTGTTCGTGGGTTGTCAGAGAGGAATGCTGTAATCTTGGGCCATGCTGTGAGAGTATAATAATAATAATATTCTATCCTTACGTATGGATAACCTCTTAGTAATTTAGCTTCCTCTATGGTAGACTTGGTCAAACAGTCGGGTCTTGCATATTTATTGTCTTTTTTTTTTTTTTTGGTGATTTTAGAGAAATCAATTTTTATCGTCTTCGTAGCCCGTTAACCTTTGCTAGAAAGCAGGATGAAAATTTATATTTGATGATTTAACTTGTTTTTTTCCTCAGAGGATTTGATGGTTTAACATATTTTTGGTTTATCAAAAGAGAAAACGTTCGGCTTTTTTGAAGCTTATGGGCGAGCCCGACATGGTTAATGTGAGTTTTACGGGACACACCTAATTGCTTGGAAATGCAAGGAGCAGAAATCTCAGGTGGGAATTCTTATGGGGACTTTGGGCCTCACAATGACCCGTGATCCCCATAGTCAGGCTAAGGTCAGATTTTAGTGATTGGAGTCCGGAGCCGAAGGCCTTCGTACTCAGGTCCACAAACCCATGCTTTAAGGTAACAAAGCTGTTTTAGTAAAGCTGTTTTCTCTATTTTGGATATATATTTTTTTATTTTTGGTAAAAAATATTGAAAAGTAAGAATATTACTTACAGTTCTACTAAGAAAGAATAAATTTTATACTATTTGATAAAAATTATTAGTCACACTCAAAATTGATCATGTCCTATGGGACGGACGTACTTTAATCCTCAATCAAAGTCCTTGGACAGAATATCACAGTCGGTTTATTAATTTAAGCCACTAGTTGAACAGTTAAATTGTTAGTGTTAATAATCGAGATTCAACTTTTTCTCCGACAAACAACAAAAATTAAAAAGTTTGAACCTCCCATTTGTACGACCATTTGAGGTTTTTCGTTCATCTTTTAGGTACTTCAATTTCATTGCTAGTCACACGAGATGCAGTCAAAGGTTGACTATCCCGGCTTGCAGATTTAATGAGGCGTCGGATCATGTCTTCAGGGAGTCCCACTTCCACCAATTAATATCTATTGAAAAAACAATTGGTGCACCTCTCTCGCAAAACAAAACAAAAAAAAAAAAAACAGAGAGAAAACCTCTTGCCGGCCGCAAATTGGAACATGCCAAGATCCATATATATATATATATATATAAGACGGACTTGATCTGGGAGCTTGTTGCATCCTTGTAACACGAGCTATAATACAAAATCCCAAGTCCTATGCTGAAAAGATTACAACTACTTTTTTTAAACCAGAAGGGAAAAAGCAAATGCATCGTGGCTTCCCAATTACGGAAAAATTCATTTTGGTACCCTGTAGTTTGATGCAACATCATTCGAGTCTCAACTCTCAACTGTAACAAGAATAATACACGAGTAATGTTATTATTTTTTGTTTTGTTTTCTGACTAAATTAAAAAAATAGAATTATACTAAAAAAATCTTCTCCTTCAATTTAGTCTAGATATCATGTTGCACTATTATTATTATTATTCAATAAAATTTTGTTATAAAAATTTTGAAAATAAACACAGAATCAAGATCATTATAATTATTAATTATAATTAATAAATCTATTTATACATAATAATCAGTTAAAATTAATAATTATGATAGTTTGCATTCGTATCTGTCCATTCCCATATATCTTCAACTATTTTGCATTTAATTCTAAATTTTACAATGATACTTATTGAAGAATTCTATTTATACGGCTTATAAGATTAAGTAAGAAAATAACCCATAATAATTACATAATCATACAATAATGGAGAATTATTGTAATAGGCAACAAGAGCATTTAGTGAGGTTTCGCTATTGATATCGTTACAATATCTTTGACAAACGGGTAGGCAAATGTAGGAGGTACCGCAGTTAATGGAGTTGGACACAGTGAGGTCGTCCCATTGTAATGGGCAACAAGAGCATTTAGTGAGGTGTCGCTATTGCCTATTTCCCAGTGGTCATTCTCACCTTGAGCCCCAAAGAACTAAAAAGCCCTCCTCGGATCTCTGTTTCTCCTTTCAAGAGAGCTGGAAGCTGTGACTCCCTTTTCCCTTCAAAGAAAGTAAGAAACCATTAAGAAAAGCGACTTTTTTAGAACAGAGGGAGCGGGAGGAATAATGTCGAACAAGTCTCCAGTATTTCCAATGCCGGAACCTCAACACTTCAGTGACTACGGCTTTGACCCACAAATCGATTATTTTCAGGTCCCTCTCTCTCTCTCTCTCTCTCTCAGTTCACTATCCTTGTCTCTGTCGTCTCTCTCTCAGAGTTCACTATCCTTGTCTCTGTCGTTTCTTCTTCTACTCGATGATTTTCACTGACATATTTTGCTAACTGTTTTCTTGTTGCGAAGCCAGTTCTTGGAGGAAGCAAGAAAGCACGAGAAAGAAGCAACGAGGCCAATAGACTACGTGCACTTCAAGCTCCAGAAACCCATTTCGAGAGATGACTTTGGCAGAAAGATCTCCAACAAGAAGCGTTGGTGGAAAAACATTCTCCTTTTCTTCAGATGGGAGTGGTTCCACAGCCACGCCCGCCGCGATGATCTTGATCGTGACGACGGAGATGTGCATAAAGCCAGAGCTCGAGCTTTCAGGGCGTCGATATCAGGGCCTCTGTACATCACTGACAGCACAAGTGGGTCAAGCATTCCGCACAGGAACACTAGCCGCCCGTCGTCCGGTCCGCTCGCCGGAACTCTGACTCCGACTAGAAAGGGTGAAGTGGAGACACCTTATCTGAGTCTCAGGGAACTTAACAGGGAGCAGCAGCAGCAGCAGAGGATCTCCACCTCTGCGACTCCAATTTATCTGGTCACTTAGTTAACTAAACCCTTTGGTTCAATTTTTTTTGAGCCATGTTTACTGTTTAGCTTTTAGCTTTTTCTCTTTTAGGATGGTAATTAACGTTTAATTACTAGTGGGGTTTTCTTATTTTTTTTTATATATTTATATTTATATTTAGGTTTGCCTTTTTTTTTCAGTTTGTGCAAACTGCAAAAGGTGTTTGATGCCCTTTTGCTGGATGGTTGGATCCCCTATTTGCTGATCGTTGCTTACTTTATTGATTTCCCTGAGCTAGTGAATTCGATGGTTTGACCATGTTGTGCCACCTTCTCTTTTTCTAATTAATTTATTACTTATTTCTTTCTCGGTTATCCTGAAGTTGTTGACAGTACCTTTAGCTCCGTCTTTACATGTATCTTATCTACTGCCACTCCATTAACAAACTGACTAGAGCGTCCAATCACAATAGAAAATAAAAAAAAATGATGGAAAATGGTGGAGATCTTAGGCGTGCATAGAAATATTACGCAGCACATTTAGCTTTTATTTTTAAAGTTCTCTTTTTGGGATTTGAATTTTCAAAATCTCCTTGCTTCTCTTGCAATCTGAGGATAACATTTTGAATCGGTCAATTGCAACATTAAATTATCCGATGTTGCAGCCTCGCAGGCCAATACCCATTAGCTTTGAAGAGTGTTGTTTTGTAAGACCGCTCAAGGATAAGATAAAAATTTTTGAGAATAAATCTGCAAAAATAGCATCTCCGTTGTCCGTCGATTGGTTTGAGCTTTTATGTGCATCTGGGGGTCTGTTTCTGAATGACCCCCACATGTGTATCCTGTCAGAATGGCGTCTGGAAAAGGCCCATTGTGTTCACGGAACACTGCAATTCAGAAAATGGAGAGCGTGTCAAGGAGTGCCCCAAAGTTTAAGGACAAGGACGGATTCCTAGCAAGTTGACAAAAAAAAAAAAAGGAAGGAATGTGGGAGGAATGTAAAATCGAAGAATTAATTTTTTTTTCAAATCTTTTTTTATTTAAAAAAGATAATGTAAGGAAAAAAATTTATAAATTTTTTGATAAAAATGAGTAAAATGTAGAAAAAAAAGAAAATATTATGTATTATAGTACCAACCTGACTTTTTATAGTTAAAGTACTAATTATTAATATATAATTCAAAAATAATTTATATAAACTATGCATATAAATGAATGTAGTGCAAATATTAATTTGAAAAAATTATTTATGGTGAGAATTTTTTTTTTTATTTTTTCAATGCTTCTTATGTTAAGCATCGTTTCTTTTTAATCAATTAAGCCGTCGTCCGTTGCCCTTTGCCTTATATGTGATATAGGCTTCTCCGTCATGGCATTACTGTAATTATCAGAAGTAACTAGGATTAATAACTGTTTTTACACCATCTTTAAAGGGAATCGGCTATTTTTCATGCACTTTTGGATAACAAATTTTCGTGAGATGCAGTAAAAAGTTAAGTAACTTTTCTCTTTTTTCGTCCGGAAAGTATTTGCTTTCCAAAAATAAATATTAACCTTTTCCACTTACTCTTACTCTCTCTTCCCCCCCCCCCCCGGGCCGCAAAAAAAAACCCCCTTTTTGTGTCCTCCTCTCGGCAAGGTGCAAGTGAAAGAATAACTAAGGTGGCGTTACAAATGAGAAAAAAATGAGTAAGCGAAGTATAAACGGTTAAGTGAAAGACAAGCAAGGCATAAGTGACGGTGAATAAAACAGAGAGGTGACTGGGTTGTCACGGCGCCAGCATCCCAACTCCACAAAATCACTTCCAAACCAACTTGGAGGTGGAAGATGATTCATCTCCCATGCTGAGGTGGCAGTTTCTGATTGGACCTTGCTGCACTGTTTCTGAAACCATCCTTTCCCAAAGTGGACGACACCGAGATCATCACTACGTCATTGCTGCTCTAAATTCGTGGTGGCATGTCTCGCATTCTTCGTTGTCCTTTCCGCGACGTTTCCTCAGGAAACAAACATAGACGATCCGTTTGGCTGCTGCACAAGTGCAGAAACCCATAGCGAAAGGAATCGTCCGCTGAGAGAAACGTCCATGGAGGCCATAGAGCACAGAACCGTTAAAGTCAATGGCATTAGCATGCACGTGGCAGAGGCTGGGCCCGTGGATGGCCCTGTGATCCTCTTTGTCCACGGCTTTCCCGAACTATGGTACTCCTGGCGGCACCAGATCGTGGCTCTGGCCTCGCTAGGTTACCGGACAGTGGCGCCGGACTTGAGAGGGTATGGCGACTCCGACGCGCCGGGGGACGTGACCAGCTACACCTGCTTCCATGTCGTCGGCGATCTCGTCGCTCTCCTCGACGCCGTGTCTCCCGGCCAAGAAAGGGTCTTTGTGGTGGGCCACGATTGGGGCGCTTACATAGCTTGGCAGTTGTGTCTATTTAGACCAGACAGAGTCAAAGGTTTGGTCAACACGAGCGTGGTCTTCAATCCTAGAAATCCTGGAAGAAGAGTTATTGATACTTTGAGAGCGATCTATGGAGATGATTATTACATTTGCAGGATTCAGGTTCTGTTTCATTTACTTGTCAGATTGCAAAATTTTCTAGATCTGGACAATTAAATTTGCAGATTGCAAGTTTAATACTGCTTAATAGGGTTTTGCTTGGAGAAATGTTGTGTAACACACCTTTTGCTTGATCTACTATTGATTGTTGTGTCATTGCCCTGTTGAAAAAGTGGGATTTTTAGCATATCGCTCATGTTTTTCTACTATGTGAAGTGATTGTTTAATCAGGATGAGGATTGAAGATGTTTGGGATCTGGGTTATGAGTATTAGGAAAGTTCTCTACAATGGTGGACATCTAGGTTGCTAGGTGAAAAATGGAACTAAGAATTGTCAACTTTTGTTCCCATTGCAGACTACCCTTTTTGGTTGCCGAAAAGTTTTGATTGATTGTGGAGTGACCTTGCTCGGCTTTTTGAGGATGTTAGTGTGAGTTGCTCACCTAATAGCAAGTTATGGGTCTTTTTTTTTTAGGAGCCTGGAATTGTAGAGGCTGAGTTTGCACGGATGGGTACTGAGAGAGTTCTGAGGGAGTTCTTCGCATATCGGACTCCAGGTCCTCTGTTTTTACCCGAAGGCAAAGGGTTTGGCAACCCGTTGGACACCCCAATTGACCTGCCCGGATGGCTGTCTGAGGAAGATATCAAGTACTACACCAGCAAATTTGAGAAGAAAGGCTTTACTGGAGGATTGAACTATTACCGGAATTTAGATCGGTCTGTTCCCCCTCCATTGGTTATTTAGCGTATTCAGGTTGCTGAGAGAAGCGTGTTACATCTTACAAGCATGTTACTCTTGTATCACTCTTGCACATCTGAATGCATTGGAAGTGCTTTTGTATAAAATTTGAGAGTGCACTTTTGCTGGGACTTGAGTAATTTTCAAAGACCTGTGCCATGCTGGTATTGTATTGCTTTGAAGCTGATCGTTCTTATTTGTTTTTCTCTTTCCTATTGCAGAAACTGGGAACTCACTGCACCATGGACTGGGGCACAAGTAAAGGTGCCCACGAAGTTTATTGTGGGAGATCAGGACCTTACCTACAATTCTCTTGGTGCCAAGGACTATATAAACAAAGGCGGTTTCAAGAGAGATGTCTCACTTTTGGAGGAAGTAGTTGTAATGGAAGGTGTAGCTCACTTCCTCAATCAAGAGAAGGCCGAAGAGATAACTAAGCACATCTATGACTTCTTACAAAAGTTCTGATTTGCTAAGAGTGTCTGCCAATTTATATTTTTATGGTGTGTGTACAATAATTTGCATTCTCCTGCATGGTTTAATAATTCCCTTGGATAGAAGCTTGTGCCATATGGCAGGGGCTATTGTTCAGGTGGTTGTTGCTGCTTCTATTCCAATGAAAGATAAAATGATGTTTATTTTTCAAGTTTTCATTGGCGTCTTGTTTCTCCTGGACTTGTTTGCTGGAATATGGTGCATCTCATGGCTGCGTGCCATCGGAGGACTTTGGTTCACTATTTTGTATTGCCATTTATCTTGAGTGGCCATATACGTACGCAAAAGAATACAATAGGAGGATTGAGTATACCAAGGTTGGCTATCCATCAAATACATAAATAAATATATATATATATATAATTACTTAAATACTAATTAAAATTTCAATTTAAATTAATTGATTTTCTAAATCTTTATCTGATCAATTTTAAAGTTTATATGTGATGTTTGCTTGGGAGAATTAATCATAGAGGGTAAATCCTTTCTCTTCTCTTCCTTTCCAACAAAACAACCCCAGGGAAAGATGCATCATTTTTTTCTTGTTCCTTGTCTCTCCTATCCACTCATCTTTTCTCTTTTTCTCCTTTTTGTTACGTTTTTCAAATATGACCTCTTTAAATCAGACATAGGTTTTTAAGGGAGAGATTGGGCAATTATAAATTTAATTTTTTTAAAATATTAAAATTTAATTTTACAAAGAGGAATTTAGAGTTTATAAAAATAAAAAAAAATTATTTTTATTATATCTGTATCCAAAATTTTTTGGTTTCTGAATCTACTTTTTCTCAAAGCCGTAATGGGTCATGGGATTTTAATTTAAACCTGGCTATTTTATAGTGATACAATATTTGGTACCATTAAAACGTGAATATTTGAAGAACTGGGGACTAGAATCAGAATGATCTAGACATATTCTGCACAACAGAGTTAACGACAACTGAGCCAATTCGCTAGGGCACAAAGAGAACACTTGAGTGATCAAGAAACTATATATCCATTTTAAGGGTATCAAGTTCAAATTATAAGATGAGGAGCGCAAGATTTACAAGAATGGGGTGAACTATCCCTTGATGTGTGGTTCACGGCCTAGATCTCTTAATGGACCAAACCAAGGAAGCATCCGGGACAATTCCACAGTTGGACAACATACTAAGCTTGAATATGCTTCTGTTCTGAAGGACTGAGATTCTACACCTTAATTGTACAAGTCTACACCTGCATTTATGAAAGTGTTCATATTCCATCAACATTACAACAATTCAATCTCTGAAAATTGAACACATTGATACACTAAACAACCCTGATATGGCAATGCCTCGAGGAGCCGCTTTCATCCTTGTGTCAATTTCTTGATTTGGAAAAAAAAAAAAAAGACTGGGTGTTGCCCGATGACTCTCAACATTGAAGAGAACATCCAGGATGTCTGTAATGCAGCAGTTATCTGTTGACCTGCTTTAACTGGGCCAACGCCTTTTGGAGTACCTGAAAAGTTTGATTTCACGCAAAGTTATTCAATTTCAGACCCAGGTTCCATATTCAACTACGACGGAATTGCTAAAAACCTTTCATTGAATAGTGCAAATGGTACCACCGAGACACAGGTTTAATGGGGTTATATTTATGGACTCTAGTAATTCAGAATACTTGCATAAATATGAAATGCTTTAATTTTCACCTTACTAAATGAATCATATCAAAATTTATGCAGTAAATTATTGTCAGAAGCTACTATTTGTCCAGCAAATGAAATATTGAGAGAGAGAGAGAGAGAGGCATTCCTAGCAAGAAACATGTAGGGGGTAATTGCAAGTTGCAACCAATTTCATCTATGTAGTGAGCACATGTAATCACATCTAGGAATGAATCTGTGTAGGATAAATAGTGAATTCCTATAGTAATGACAACGCTGCAGAGATGTGGAATGACAACCAGGAAATCATTTTTGAAATATATACTTTCGTGATTAATGATAACTAGAGATTTGGGGGTTTGGGTTTGGAAGTCCCTGTATTACCTGTTAATATAATATCTCCTTCAAAGGGTGTCATAATGGAACTCATGTGGCTAATGAGGTAAGGAATCCTAGAAATCATATCCTTGGCGGAGCCTTTTCCCGTACTTCTCCATCTACCTGTATCGAAATAGACCCAAAGGCCTCATTAGCGTCTGACAACAACAACATTCGGATAGAACATGCAAAAATTTGAAGGAAAAATAATGATCTCGAGACCTTCAGCCAAAGTTCCAAGTTGTGAGGGTCAGGCACAATTGACTTGGGAATCTGCAGAAATTTTTGGCTGAGCATAATAGTAGAGCATCATCAAGGAAATGGTGAAAAGGACACATGTTCCTACAGAAAAGAATCAAAGGAAAAAAAGCAAAGTGCTCTAAATATTAATTGGTGCTGAAATGGCTAAATAATATAGGTGGGTTATATCTTGATTCTATAGGTGTTTAGTTTCATATATACCAATAAGAAGCCAGTAACAAAGAATTTTCAAAGCAATTTTATCCTTCACTAGTCCCTAGAGATCCCATCCCAACAATGCTTTGTGCTTGTTTTCATAGTGCCCATTATTGCTCGTAACAAACAAATCCAAATATGTCAGCTCAATTTTTGCTCTGTCTTGATTGAATATTATCATTAACAAGATACAATCAGGACACAAAAACAAAAAAAAAGACATGAAAAATATAAGAAAACAGCTAAACTAATCGGCGTGAATGTGTCCTGCGCTTTGGCAAACAGTCCATGGAAGCCCTGCAGACTAACAAAAAGGCAGCAGGAAAGGAGAAAAAAACAAAAAAAAGACCTTGGATAAAGAACGCAACAATTACAAATGACATTTACTAAAAAATCCTTCCAAAATGCACACAAGAATTAAAAAGGATTATGGTTTTATGGCTCAATTTTACCTTTGCAGAAGCTTGGATTTCCCTTGCAGTCATATCCGATATTATACACCAAATTATTTTCAAATTACCACGTTTCATGCTGAAAAGAAATATACCAAATTGTTATCAAATGACTACTTCTAGTACTATAAAGAGGGCTTCCCAGGATCACCCCTTTTATCCGGTATTATAAAAGCAGTTTTGAGGAAGTTATTCCGCATCTGTCGTTTCTCCTTCTTTTAACAACAAGGCTTGCAATTTGACTATTTAAGGTGTTACTGACACCGATTAGGGGCTTCGCTTAATTGACTTCCTCAATATTATTGCCAATTCAACCAACTGTACGCATGAAAGTCAGATGATGAGGGACGCATGATCTTGTAGCAAATCAAGACCGAAGACCAGTCATCTCATAAGCAGCATGAGAAACTCTGGTTTTTCCCACGAACAGTTTCCAGTTATTTGAAAAAATCTAGCAACAGTTGCCCAGTCCAACACAGCTCCGAATCAATTAACCAACAGACATAACGCGAGAGATTTAAGAAAACAACAAACACACGTAGATTACTACAAAGTGGTTGGAATAAGGCAGTCCCACAGACCGACATTACTAAGTGCACTTAGCATAACAAGAACTGAAAAATATATATGGCTAAAATAAGTCAGTGACTTCCCGGACAATCCGCTTCAGAAGTACACTTTCTGCAGTTTCTTCACCAGATTGTGCTAGAGGGTGTATCAACTGTCCCGGCTAATGGAAGATCAGCCAAAGCTTGACCCGAAAAGCTAATAACGACTATTCACTTTATTATATCGGGCATTGAACTGCACAATTCGAACAAAATTATTTGGAATATTCTTTTATCGTGGAATTGCATAATTAAGGCGAAAATAAAGGGATTACTAACATCGATGGAGTAATTAGCCACATGAGACGACGCCGAACGTGGCCAGAGCAAGGCATTCTCGGAGCTGTGACACCCTAATCGATAACCTCGCGTCGTTAAAAACTGTTTTATTTATTTATTTATTTATTATTTTTAAATGGGTCAATGGAAGTATTAAAACTACCGAGATGGGAAACCCTTCAAATGTGCGATAGACCCAATCAGCCCACTATTTTTGGGGTTTGCATCATTTGATTAGACCTTTCTTGATCGGCCCATTTCCTTTGGACAATTATGCCGAGTGTGCTCTATTCAGGGCCCAAAGTCGGCCTTTGCATTTTCGCTGCGAACATTTTTCGGCCATGTCATGAAAATGGGCTTCTCTAATTGCTGCGATATTTTAAGTTAGATATCTTCTTGTCATTGTTTGTAAATTTTAATAAAATGATCAGAAATTTAAATTTTTATATTTAAAATTGTAAGTTTTAGCATTGAAAAAGCGGAAAATAAGATTTATGAAAATGAAGAGAATTATTACAACATCTTCGTTCGAGTGGGACAAAGTCAACAAGGTAAATTTGTTGGTGAATCCAAAAACACTATGCAATTGTTATCGCTAGCTATCTTTTATATAAAATATATATATATTTTTAAGAAATTTCTTAAAATAATTAATGACCAATCTAGCCAAGTTAGGTCAGCTTTAGAATAATCATATGATAACCACATCCTTTCATCAATTAAGCTATGCTTATCCACAAGCCTTCCCGGACTTGTTCCCAAATGCTTCCCCATATATATGGTTTGCTAGTTATCA
Organism: Bruguiera parviflora; assembly: GCA_019804595.1. Classification (NCBI taxonomy): domain Eukaryota; kingdom Viridiplantae; phylum Streptophyta; class Magnoliopsida; order Malpighiales; family Rhizophoraceae; genus Bruguiera; species Bruguiera parviflora. The sequence continues at coordinate 3,134,968 of CM034047.1, read as the reverse complement.
TTTGTGGACATGCATTTTCCTTCTTAATTAATGATGAACTTGTTTGGCCCCAGTTGGGCCATAATATAGGTAGAAAGTCTTTCCATATAGAATTAATCCGTTAATTAGGCCAAAAGTCATGATCATCTGTTTGTTTTAAAAGATGAAACAGCATGTGATCATGTTTGTAATGTTTTTTTTTTTTTTTTGGGATATATTCAAAAAAGAAAAAGAGGAATTAATTTTTCTTGCCGAAATCATGAATGGTTCACATATGTGCTTTGTTGAATTTGGTTTCGGAAAGGCTAATTAATTATTGAACTGGAACTGATATACATCATATGGGAATAGGAACGACCTCAAATGGCAACTTTACCATCTACATTTTCACCGTATCTCTGTACAGTTTCGCCGATTTGGATGTCCAAACCAAACTAGAAAGAACAAACAGCCAAGCTCTAGGACATGTATATCGAAGACATTTCAAGTGGGTGAAAAAAAAATAAAAAAAGTTAAAATTTGTGAACTAATCCATCTGATATGGCCTATATATTTAGATTAATTCTATGACAAAGAATTTTGGCGTGACATAATTTTTTATAGATCATTTTGGACTATTTTGAAGTGTTTTGCTTGTATCTTAAAACAATAAATGTGTGCTTAATTTAAATATGAATAGATTCTCTATTTTTATTTTTAGTTTTGAGAACATATAAAAATTGAGAGATACAGAAAACTAATATTCATTGAAATTAATTGTTTGGAAAATAAAGGTGGGAAAACTCAAACGATTGAAATGTTTTGCATATTTTTATATTCTAAATCTGAACTTAACTGGGTTTATTTTTAGCTCCTGAAAGACATGCAAGACTTCTTACGATCCGCAGAAAGAAAAAAAAAAAAAAGGGTAAGTTTCAATCTCTGAACATGCTGTTAAACATCAAAAGGTAATTTGATTTAGATCCATGACCAATTTAACATGGATGCACATGGAGTCTCTCACTATTCCGTCTTGTATATAACTTTCTGTATCTTTGTTTTGTTTTCTTCTTCTGTATTGAGGAGCTGCGAAGGACTTTGAAAATTACATTTCCTTGAATCATATATCATTAATAGTTGTGTTTAGTAATGATTAGTATTGCTTTCCAGATCTACAACTGGTTACTGGCTCCCATGATACAACCACGAGGGGCCTTGGATATGACAATCTCTTCATCGTGGCTTTTTCTTGTCTATTTCATATCTCTCTTGTCAACGGCATTTTCTGCGCCAACTGGTGTAATTCTGATGAGTTCTATCTAATTTTCTATGAGTGTTATTAACAAAAGGTTAGTTCTATTTTTCTATATTGTTTTGTTTTTTTTTTCAATACCCTCCTTACCATATATTTGTTTATTGTTTCTAATTTTAAAATTACCAATATACTTCTAATTGATCTTTTGTACCAAACAACTCGTTGTAACTAATTTTGCTTGTAAGGATTTATTGTTTTTTCTTAAATTTTTTGGTATACTTTACGATCAATTCTACATGTATCTTTATTATAGAAATCACAAAATGAGACTTAGAGGGCCTACGCATTGCGGAAGAATTTTACAAGATGTATTCTTACAAAATACTACTCGTATATTAGAGATCTAGGAATAAGTTAGAGAATAATTCAGGCAATACATGTTTTATTAATGCCTAAGCCTACATTATCAAGTCTAAATATTCCTATAGGTTAATTAGGTAAATATATATGATTATTTCATTATAATGAATGTTAAGTGTTGCTTATATTTATATTCAAAGTTAATTAACGATCTATATTTTCATTATAAAAAAAAATTAAAATTTACACTGATTTGCGTGTAACATGGCTTAAAATAGATAGCGGTAAATAATGGATGGAGTTGCTGGTCGCGAATCGGGGAAAAAGCTTGCATCTATAGCTAACCTTAGATCATATAATGCAAACTAAATTATAAGTTGCGTTAATTGCATTACATTGATTGAGTCAGGCAAACCAACCCATTGTAGGCCTAAATAATTATTATTAGATGGAAAATAATTTATGCAAGGTCAATAAGTCTCATGATTATATTTGAGGTCGCATTCGTGAGTGTGAATGTGTGCACTAAATGAATACCGTTTTTAGAATGAGACCATAGAAGATTTGATCCATATATTGTCTTTTCTATTGGGTTCTCTTTTAATGAATAGAAATCTATTGGGGTGGAAACAGGGAAAAGAAACCTAAAATTCATATTTACTGGGAAAAAAAAAAAGAAGAAGGAATACAGGAACTTGAACTATTAGGACATGATCTGTAATTAGCCTGGTATAAGAGGGAGAGAAAAAAAAAAGAGAGAGAGAGAGAGAGAGGGAGGAGAGAGAGAAATTAACCTGAACTATTACGCTTAAATATAAATCGTCTAACAATATATAAAGGAATAACCCAACCTACTTATAATACCATAAAAAAAAAAAAAAATCTAACCCATACGTAAATTGAAAATTTCCGGAACACGTTGGATGCTATTGGCTTACATGCATGATGTTATTATCTCTAACGACTGCCAGCTTAATATGATTTGCTTGCGAGTCATTCATTTATCAATAGTTAGTTCGGCAACAAACAAGGATTCCTTCGTTTGCCAATAAAATTTTATAGATCCCACATATATGGCATAATATTTTAGCAATGCTTGAACAAAACAAAAAAAAAAAAAAAAAACGTGTACTGAAAAAAGATTACGCTGGTAGATATTACATGCAAGTTGGCCGCTCACTTGCGTTGATTCCCCAACATATTATAGAAAAGTCTTCTGCATATTGTCGTCAATATGTGCAACAAGATCCGTTATAGCTAGCAATATTCATATATCGACAGTTGACACGAGTTACTTTCGTGTAGAAGTAGTGGGTGTCAAAGGCTCAATGAATCAATCATGCTCTCAAAGCAGTACAATTGATGTCAAATCGTCAGTGGATAATTAGCTCAATAGTTAAAGTTAAGACCTTTAATCTGAGCAATTTCAACTTTGAATCGTATACCCATTTCTCTAAGGGAAGTCTGGACAAGAGATTTTTAGCACAGCAATTGTCACCTTTTGACTTCAGGATATATATACTTCTCCAGCACTATGCAGCACCACATGAGACCAAAAGACCAACTCTTGTGGACAATCTTAACTGGAGCGAAGGAGATATTCTCCACTGTACATGATTAATGAGCCTATAGGGAAACTCATTTCTAAAACGGTGTGCCCATCGATCTGGGTTGGGGTGGGCAAGTGGTTTAACCGGTGGAATATTGTCAATGACACTTAATATTTCTATAATATTTATGTATATATTTTGTTATTTTATATTTGACATAATTTTATAAATTTTAAGTGAACATAAATATCTTTTTACAATTACGAAATAAAGTTGCACTCATTTATTTAAATTTTTATAATAAATAAATCATATTAAAGAAAGATATAAACAAATAAAATAATTTTTTCTGCAATCAAGTATTTATTTTGACATTTTAAATATTCAATTTTAGATTTGAATATTTTAATAATAAACTAATTTCAAAATTATGTTGACTGCCAAGCAAAAGAATGTTTAGTTTTATATATACTAATAATTAATTAGGAATGTCAAAATCATGGGCCAGGCCCCATTTGTCAAAGAATATTTTTGCTCTAATCAATTAACATCCGGTAGTAAATCTCGTTATTCAGGATTATCTTCCTCTTTTTTTAGTTTTTTTTTTTTTTTTCGTGGATTCTCTTACTAAACTTTTACATTGAGATATAGAATAGGATGCGTGATTAGTCACTTGAGGGACTTAACATTGAAGCATACGAGTACATACTACGAGTCTCTCATTGTGGGATATCATGCATGATACAAGAATTTCTAATTTTTTATTTACTCTATCGTCGTGTTGATTCGGATAATGTTTAAAAGAAATGAGTCTCTTATTGAAAAAAAAAAAAAATTTGGCACTAGAGATAATGTTAGAGTGTCCATGTCACCTATTTAGTAATATCGCGCAATAATAATATAATCCTGCTAAAAATAAATTAATCCTGGAGAAAAGCATTGATAGAGAGAAAAAGTATATATGCCGGGACATCTTAATGTTTCAATTCCTGGGTGCAATGCTTCAGTCCGCTTTGATCTCAAAAGTCAGCAGAATCTTAAGAACAGATTTGACGGAAATAATCTAGATGTGGCCTTTGGATGTACCAATCTGTTTGCCCCACTAACTATTGCTTCATTCGTGACATTTTTGTTAAAATGCCATTGGCTGGTTAGGAAGGTATAGACTCACATCTTGGACAAGATAGAGAAAAATTGATTGAAATGCAAATTGTCGACAGGATCATCGAAAGTGGGTGCAATGGTGGAATAATTGTTGATAAGATTGATTCCTTTGGTCATCACTTAGAGCAAGTTGTAACTAGATGCACATGCATTGTTGCATCTAAGCGTGACAGAAAAATTAGTTTTTCATAGTTATTGTTGATTTTGTAAAGTCTGGTCTGAATTAGGATGTTCATCATTTTTTTTTTTTTTCTTTTTGACGAATTGGGATTGCCATCATGAAAGAAATAGAAAACAAGAGTGAAGAAAGAGGTTGTCTGAAGTGTGGAACATACGCGATGGGAGTTATTCTCAAGACCCTGAACTTGTATTACGTGTCACGTTATAGATCCATCATTCTAGCCCAGTTTAAGACTTTGCAAGAGAAATAGTACAAATAGATTTAGTGTCAATTAACGTGCAAATAGGCATAAAGATACTTTTTGACTATAAAAGACCAAAAAAAAAAAAAAAAAAAAGAGAGAGAGAGGAGAGAAAGATTAAACGAGCGAAGAGAGACAGTGTGCGAGAAAACCTATTTAGCCATTTCTTTAGAAGAAACCACTTCTATCAGACGAGTGAAAGACTTGGGGGACTGTGTAGTTTTGACAAGCCCAGGAAAGAAAGAAATAAAAAGACGTCGCAAGTATATGGACACCATTCCTCTCAAAAAAAAAAAAAAAGGAAAAAAAGAAAAGAAAAGAAAAAGACACCAAAAAAAAAAAAAAAGGAATCTGCATCATAGCTTTTCAAACTAATTTGCACCTTCTGCCTAATCAAATTAACAAAAAAAAAGAAAAAGAAAAAAAAAGTTCCTTCTGTATCTGAAAACAACTTGAATTGATATTCTTAGTGATAGTAGGGCATGTTAATCCCCGTTAGCACAGTGCTGGTAGAATATTTTCTTCTTTAGGAGGTCAAATTCAATTTGGTGGACGTACTTCTATAGACACATTGGAGCATGACGCCTTTCTTCCTTTCTCAAAATTTGTGCATGAACCTTTGAAAATAAATGTTTAGATCTTTTACTGGGTTGAGTGTCACCTCAAATTAATTTAAGATACTTGAGTTAATCGTACTAGTCAAAAGCATTATGGTTCACCACACCGGCTTTAGCCAACAAATTCCCTGACAAACTGTACGATGGCCTTTTGAAAAAATCTTCATTTTATTTTAAGAAGATTTAATTTCAAAACTTTGTTGAGGACTACATTGAAGAAGCGTACAAGTGAGAACACAATTAGAACTTTAATGATAGAGGATGATGCCCTTCCCGTTATTTCCGGATAAAATCAACAAAGGAACGATGTAAAAAGGAGTCTGGCTGTAGTGCCCTTAATAGACAAGCACCGTGCACCAAAATCAAAACTTGTAGGCGGTCTTCGGTCTTATATTTATGGTTTTGGATCCATCGAAAGTTTGGCATGAAAAAGCATGTGGTTAAAAGGCCTTTTCCTTGCGTTCTAATCTAAATATCTATTCTGTTTATGATGGAGACACAGTGACACACCATCCTGTCCATCTTTCCGTAGGGGTCCTGATTAGTGATAGCAAACGTGTAAAATTGAAAATGACTTTGATACCAACAAATTAGAGAATATCATCAAGATTCCCCAATTATCTTTCCATCGAAAAAGTAGGTATCTACGGATCTTGATACCATTTTCTTATGTATTTGCCTTATTTGCATATGTGCGCAATGAACCACGACGATTGATGAAGATGAGCTATGACGCTAGCGGGCAGTGGAAGTCATATTTCCTGGTGACAGCTTGTCCTCTATATTAGCAATACAATTCAAAGATGGAAGGTTTAAGCACGATTAGGATATGATAATCACTATAGGGAGGGCGAGGGGTAGTGAAATTTCCTCACGTGGAGGACAGATTCCAGTAATAGCGCACGATCACCCTACAAAAGGCAAATGGATGTGTTGGGTTACACTTACAAAAATGACAAAGTTTGATTAGAACAGCCACGTACAACATAGCTATTTCAGTATATATCACACGGTTAAAACATGGGTTATATATATATATATACGTATTTTTTTTTCTTTTTTCCGTACACATTACTTTTCAATTTGACACAGCGTATGTGGATGCCCATTGAGTTGAGTTGTATATTATACAACAGTAGTAGTTTTCGCCTATTTGTTACTTAAAATTTTGTTTGCTGTCTCTAAGGAACATGAGTGCCACAGAAACATGTAACAACCGGAATCCCATCCTACCTTATAAAGGCTCCACCACGAAATCAATTTGCTTGCAAAATTTCTCTCCCCCAGAAGGAGATCCCACCACTATTATTAAACCCTATCGATCTCTCCTCTAATTACTATAAAACAGAAGGCAACGAGGAGAGAAATAGTAGCAAAATGTTTCAGGCAAAAGATTCCCACAAGCACCTCACAATGCCAGAGGTATAAGGTCACGAGCACATACAAAAAAAAAAAAAAAAA
>CM034047.1:2983607-3104394 GCA_019804595.1 Bruguiera parviflora | reverse complement strand
TGATTTTTATATGCAAAATTTTAACTTTTATCCTAATAATACCAAAAAATATTATTAATAGAATTATATATGACAAATAAATGCTATTAAAATATTATTATAGATTAAATAATTACTTATAAAAAATAGTTATGAAATTTATGTTCAAAAAATATATGATGATTTTTATTGAAATTAATTTTAAATTTGTTTACCATTTTTTTTTAAAAAAAAACCTTCACCAAAATTTTGAATTAACCAAAAATCAATGAACCAAAATATTCTAATCGATTTTAACATTAAATTTAGTATATGTGAATTCTTGAGTTTAGCTTTTGAGTTGTATTTTTAATAATAATTAATTAAAATAATTTATTTTTAATTTAATTCTATAAAGAGAGTTAATTAAAATTAAAATTAATTTAGTTATGGAGCATGATTAGTATTTTAGATAATTTAAAAAATTTTAAGTCTAGAGTTATCTTTTGAATAAAATTGAAATTGAATAATTAATTAAAAGTAAAATATTTTTTGTTATATATGAATTATAATTAAATTTATAATTAAAATGTTAATTAATAATATTATTATAATCATTTACAAATACTATTATTCAAATATTTTCTTTTAATAATTATTCAAAATTAGTAATTTTCTCTTAATTCAGATAAATATAGAAATTAACTATAAATTTTTATTATTATAGTTTGTTCATTATTTGATAAATAATAAGTCATAACATATTTTTTAATTAATAATAAAATAATTATAATTAATTATTAAAATTTAATGAAGTAGGCTTGTGCTTAATTCCTGTTTCCAAACTTGAAACAATATCGTGAGAACACACAATTTAATTGGGAAAGGATGTGAGGGACTTTGCGTGGGTAAGGTGCCCTTGCTTGGTTAAGGTGAGTATCAATGGGCATAATGGGCAATGGGCGCACTAAGATAACAATTCTCACCCCATGTTTGCCGATTATATAAATAATAATTCTCAACCCTTGTTTGCCGATTATATAAATAATAATTCTCAACCCTTGTTTGCCGATTATATAAATAATAATTCTCAACCCTTGTTTGTCGATTATATAAACAATGCCGGACGCAAATTGATATCTGCTTTTGCTGGTGGTGTGTGGCGGGTCTAAAATTGATCATATATTTTTACTGCCTTTAACTTGTCGAATTTGAAAGAAAGAAAATCGTATGGTCTAGAGAGCATTATTTTATTGCTTGACCTAATGAAAAAAAAAAACGAAAAACAAGATATTTAATATTACGATATTCTTATAATACCGCCATATAAGATTACAGTCAAAATAATGGAACTGTAGCCACACGAAACGGCCCGCCCTTGAAACCAAATTGAGTGGGACGACCTTTTGCTGAGTATTATAACTAAAGAGCTAATAAAAATGTAAATTATCTGAAATTTAATTTATCGACTGAGAGGGAAAATAGATAACGTTCTTATGGTAGCCATATGTTTTCTCTTCACTTACAGAAAAGTTAGAAGGGTTCAAAGTTAACAAAATATACTATATAATTTGAAAAAAAAATTATTGAAATATATACTGCACGAAAAAAAAAAATCGAACTCTACAGCTACTAGTATGTAATAAGGATGTTAAAAAACCGTAAAATTTGGTTAATTGAAAAAATTTAAATGAATCAAGTTAAAATTTTAGATGATTTAACTATAGTTAACTAAAAATACATAAATTGATTTTTTTATTTCAGTTTGGCTATTATTTTTAATTTTAGAACATATAAAAATTATTGAAGTATTATTATATATTAAATAATTATTTATTATTTTTTTATAAAAAAATAATTATGATATTTGTATTTGAAAAATACATAAAAATTTTTATTGAAAATTTGAGTTTACCATTTTACAGAAAAAAAAAAGAGTTTAACTAAAATTTTTCAGTAACCAAAATTCAATTAATAAAAATACTTAAATTGATTTTAATTTTAAATTGAGTGGATTTGAATTCTTAAGTTTAGTTTTTTATTTTTGTAATTTAATTTGGCTTTTTTCCATTTATTAAAGAGATCCAATAGCCAAAATCAATAAAAGGGTAATTATGGAGTAATTCATTTTTTATTTAATAAAAATTTCACGTGAAAGTAAAAAGATTTAAATATATTTAATTTTATTTTTATATTTTAAATTTGTAATTTTTAAATTATAATAAAATTAAATTAATAATAATTATTTGTTGTTAATGATGCAAATTAATTTAAATTTAATTTATGAAGAAAAATGAAAGTGACAAATTAGTAATTAATGTTATTATATCAATCATGTGTTTTCTCTTCACTTATGGGAGAGTTCGAGAGATTCAAAGTTAACAAAATGTGTTATATAATTGGAAAAAAATATTGTATTATTAAAAATACATTGTATTTATTAAAAGATATTTTATAATTTTTTCAAAAACAAGTTGGACTCCCCAGCCACTAGTTTGTGTGAGAGTCATTCTTTTATTACAGCTCACCTTGTTCACACCGTGGCACACCAAAAAATAGGTAGTATGAGTTACTTTGTATATTTGAATAGTTCCATTGTAACTCCTTTTTTTTTTTTTTCTTTTAAGGATTATGCTTTGCAGATACCGATAATAATCAATGGTTGAAGCCCATTTGATGTTATTTATGTTTTACTTTAAATCTTTATACTAATGAATTGAACTTTAGGAAGAAAAAAGAATTTTAAATGTATTTTATAAAATTTAAAATTTTTTGACATACTTTTTTAATGAGTTATAATTATAATTTTAATTCAAAATTTTTAATTTATAAATAATAATAGTGTTATTAAAAAATTTAAGTTTAATTATAGTACTTTTAAAGTAAATCAGTGTATTAAATTTTTTAAAGTTATAAATTTTTAAAATAGATCTATGAGAAGTATATTATGTTGGACCCAATTAGCCCAACACGAGGAATGGAAGTAGTTGTTTTCTCCAAATGAAAGATCATGCCGACCTTTCTTCTGCTAAACCTTCCTTTTAGCCCTTGTGTGGTTCAACCCAACCAAACCCGCATCCTTTGATGTTGATTATGGGCTAATTACGGTTTAGTTTCGGCTCGATTTCTGGGGAGGTTCTTGGTCTCTGGGCTCTCCTTATGTATGGGCCACGGAAGCCTTTAGGCAATATCAGCCCCCCACACAATTTGCCCACTCAATTTACCCTTGACCATGGGGAGGTTCTTGCTCCTAGTTTAATAATTTCCCCGTCGAGCGCATTGGTATATTAGTAAAATTTTTAATTCATAGTATTATCATTATCAGTAATTATAATTTTTTAAAAAATGAAAAGAAGTTAGTTAATTATGAATAATATTTTTTACAATTATTTAATTAAATTAATATAAATAATTTTTTTATTTAATTATGATTTATAATTTTAAAAATTCTTAACTCCTTGTAACAAAGTGTTATATATTTCAAGTCTTTTACTTTAATAATATATTTAAATTTTCTTATTTATATAATATTAAAAATATTATTAATATAATTATTTTTATCTAAAAAATGTCACAAGAGTATTATTGAATCTTAAATAATTATTTATTTATCTTATATAATGATAATTTTTTTTAAAAAATACATCAAATTTTTATTTTTAACATTTAAATTGATTTTAAATTTTTTAAAAAATTAATTTTCAAAAAATTAACTAATTTAAAAAATTTAAATAAATTAAAAATTTTAATTAAGTAAAAATTGATTCAGTTTGAAATTTTGAAATGGATTAATTGAAATTTTTATCTCAAATTAAATTTTATGTCTTAGTTCAATTAACTAAATTGTCACTATTTGATAAAGTTGTACAAAGAGACGATGGTGTGAACCAATTTCATTACCTTTTTAATTAATAAAAGCCTTTGTCATAGGCTAAAAACTAAAATAGACTTAAAACTTATTAGAATTTCACAATAAATTTATTATATTTACAGATAAATTATACTTTGAGCTCTCTCTCTTTTTTTTTGGACAAAACACAAGGAATGAAAGGAGTTGTCTTTCTCCGGATGAAAGATCATGCCGACTTTTGCTCTGCTAAGCCTTCCTTTTTGTCCTTGTGTGGTTTAACCCAAGCAAATCTATTTGTATCAACATAAAAGTTTCTTAGTTAGCATCTAGTTTCAAGAACCATTTTTATTTAAAGTGATAAAAACTATTATTATTATTTTCTCGCGCATTGAGGTTGACAAAATCAATTGCTTAATAAAAATTTTGATATTACCAAAATATAATTCTAAAAAATATTTTAAAAATTATATAAATAAAAAATTAAATACTTAATTTAAATATAAATTAATTATTAATTATTAATTATAATTATATAATACTTACATCTAATTTTCAATTTTATATAATAGAACTCAATATGGTTTTTGGAAATTTGTCTAATGTTTTGTTTTCAAACACTTTTAATTCTAGATTGGCTAACATTGTGTAGTAACTACTAGCCATGGAAAACAGTTTTAAATAAGAAGGTATGATTGACCACTCCAAAATTGATATGGTCGATCGTGTCAGTTTTCATCTCCATTGGAGAATTTAAGTTGTATGTTGGATCTTTATCCTCATGCCCTTCTTTCCATGTGAGTATCGACTATCCATTCCCTTTTTATTCCTCGGAAACTTGCCTTTCTTAGACACAATTTCCTTTCAGACACAATTTCCTTTCAAGGATTTCCTTTACAAGAACATTAGATTGGCTATGTCGATATGTTCAAAACCAAAATAATGTGCTAGAATCTTGTAATTATAATTGCATAAATCAAAATAATAATTACAACGAATATAGTCTAAGTCATTCAATTATCATAAAGATGATCAAATTCAAAATTATGCAAATCATAATGCACTGATTTTGCAAATTATAATCATATTTAAAATATAAAACTAATATAGCAATGATTATGCAATCATGACTGACGCATCAACTTTCTAAATAGAGCACATGAGCACAAACGTACCGAAAATGACATCGTGATTAAAATTGAACTTCAATGAAAAAGCAACGTCGATGAGAAGTTAGTCGGATATCGGATATCTATGCGGCAGACAATACCCAAAAAAAAACGAATTGCATATCTCTTGTAAAATATTTCAGTGTTCCCTTTTCTAGGTATTGTTTGTTTCAAGCATCACTAAATATGGAAGAAAAAATTATTCGTCGGTATATAAAGACGCACAGATTGATCGATCAAAAAGCATCAATTCTACGAGAAAAGGAACAATATTTGTCACTAAATTATTTAGAGATTAAGCAGAAATCTAGGTTTGCTCATTTGTACGTGATACGGTGCTATCATGTTGTCAAATTTATGGAGGACGATGAAGCCTTCAATGTCTCAACATGTCACCGTTTCGCCCACCTCGACACAGACCACGATGGCCTGCTATCCTGTGAGGAAACGTTGAAGGAACTGGATGCAGGGTTTGAGGGTCTTTCGAACCCACTTTGGCGCAGACGCACGCGAAGAGGGACCCCGGAGAGCTTGCACGCGTATATGGCTCACTGTTCGTGCAGTTCGATTATGACTTAAACGGGAAAGTGGATTTGGAGGAGTTTAAAGCGGAGATCAAAGAAATGATGCTAGGCATGGCCAACGGAATGGGTTTCCTGCCAGTGCAAGTGGCTCTGGAAGAAGACAGCCTCTCGAAGAAAGCTGCGGAGGGGGAGTCGTCGGCTAAAGTGGGTGCATATATTGCCGTTTGTATTCCGTCGCCAATACTAACAGTACTGATTGCAAAAGCCCAAGAGCAATCCGTCCGGACCAGGTAACCGTGGAATGTGCGGATTTAGTCAACTACTTGCCCCGTTATTCATTTCTCTCAACTTTAATTTGGTACTTGCTGGTGGGTTGGGGGAGAGCGACAAAAAGTGAATTACTCGGCACTGGCATAGACTTGCTTTGATCGTCGCCACTATAGTTTCTCCGTTTTTATATCCAACCTTTTTTCTCGCTACATGTACCCAAATTCCTTTCTACACCCCCCAATCAACAGACCGAGAAAGGCCCACTGCTTCCGTGGGAGCACAGTAAAAGTCAAAGCTAAAGAAATATTTTGCCGTTAGATTACGGCCACCAGTTCAAGTCCACGTTCTTAAAATTACTTCGGATTCACTCCTGGGTGGAAAATTTTCGTAAAAATTTAGCATTTAATTTTCGTAGTTTAAACTTGAGCAGCCCCGAGTTTCCGCATAGCCTAAGCATTCAAGATCCTTTACAGTTGCAGGTTCCATACCAACTTTCCTAGAGTCAAAATTCGCCAAGAGTGAAAAGAATCTAAAAGTCTTTGATTGGTCCAGAATTTATTGCTCATAAACAGTGGCCCTATACTCTCAGCGATAAAAGTCTTATATGATTGACTGAAATTTTGATATTTCCATGCTCATTGATAAAAAACTCTTTTAATATTTCTAATTACAAGAGAATCCATTTGTTCGTTAGACCGAATGAAAAGCGGCCCAGTAGAAACATGTCAGTAACGTCCGCAGCCTTCACACATCTTTTGAATTCCTTCCTAACAGTGGTAAGATTCACGGTGGGTAGGTTTTTAATCTCAATTTTAGTTTCGGTTGAGGGTAGATATACATATTGAGAGAATGACTATCCACAAATCCCTTATCTCAATGAGAATTATAATTGAATTCTGTATATTTTTAAAAATTTTATTAAAAAAATAAATAAAAATAAAAATAAATTTAAAATTTTATTAAATAAAATATATTTAATATTAAAATATTATATATTCATATCAGTAATATAATAGAACATATTATTTCTTATAATATTTATTTATTTTATTAATAATACACACAAAATTTTATATAATTAAAATTTATTTAGTTATTATATTTATGATAGATGCACATGATACATCACCATAATTCATTCTTATTTTTCCAAGGTGGCAACTTTCTAGAGGAGAATGGTGACTTTAGATTCTAGTGTCATCTTCAAATTGAGCATCAAGAAGCTCCCTAGGATGTTTACAGCATTTTTTGCAGTGACCGTGGTGGCGATGGCAGCAGCCATGTTTGCACTTACGGTGGTTCCGCTCTGGATTTTCGCCTTGTGGATGGCTACTACCACCGTAATCTTCAACCTCATCAGTTTGCTCGCTTTCCACTGAAACCAATTTAATGTATACGTGTAAGTGTAATAAGTAGTTACAGTAACCTTCTTTAACATTAGGAACAATTAATTATTGCAAGGTTAACTTAGTTTAATCTTTTTTGCTTTCAACTATTAATTAAAGTCAACTGCGTATGTACCCTTACTCAATATGCTCAATGGTAAGCGCACAAATTGGAAGTGAGACAATATTTGATATAACACATTGCCATTATAGTCACTTGCTTTGCTTAGAAAAACAACAAACTTGGGGTAATTTGAGCGTGATGAAGTGATGGAAACAGAGGGATTCGTACCCTCGGGAGAGAAAAGGGTCTTAGTTTTGGATTTGTAATACCAATATTTATAATAAGAACTAATGTGGGAGTTGAACACTTTAGAGCTTGTTAACCTAACTACTTAAGTTCATGGAGGTGAAATAGAGACAAACTGAGAAAGCCACAATTAGGTGCACACAGTTTTATTACCTTGTGAAGTGGAAGCTTCAGCCGATACTATGAGAACAAATGCAAGCAGAGCACAAAGAAGGAGAACGAAAGACTTGGAAGAAGCCATTTTCTAGCTCTTAAGTTACTGGGAGAAGTTTGGGAAATGGTGGGTGTGTAGCAAGAGCAATGCATTTCTGCCCTATTTATAGACAAGATTGTGGCCATGAGTAAATTGTAAGTTGACCAAATTTTATCCTATATATTAAACAAAGTTTCATTAAAATATAAATTACATATATAAAATATAAAGTCAATATATCATATTTATATTTAAATTAATATATCAAGTATTGAATTAATATAATAACCAAAACATATAAATAAGAGACAATACTATTACATATATATACTTACTAATATTGATAAATATATTATATTTATTAAAAATATATAATTTTATTTTTATTTTATTTTTAAAAATTAAAATATATTAAAATTATTAATATTTTTGAAAATATAAATTTAAGAATAATTATTTTTTAAGAAAAAAATTAAAAAATTAAAAAATATATAATTTTTTTTTTTTTTTTAAATTATTAAAACGGTTATTTTAAAATTATTTTTTAGGAGTTATTTTTTTATTTTCTTGAATTAAGAGTATTTAGAATTTTATGTATAATTAAAAAATTATTAATATAAATTAAATAAATTATAATATATATTAAAATCTTAATTCTATTAAAATAATGAAACTATAGCCACACGAAACGGCCCACGCGTAGTTTGAAAACAAATTGATTGAGACGACCTTCGTTGAGTATTATATCTAAAGAGTTATTAAAAATGCAAATTATCTTAAATTTAATTTTTTGATTGAGATGAAGTTGACAAATGCTTATAGTAATTATTTGTTTCCCCTGCGCTTACGCGAAAGTTAGAAGGGTTCAAAGTTATGGGTAGTTCAATGGGCTAATCACGCTTTAGTTTCGGCTCGATTTCTCGGGAGGTTATTAGTCTCTGGGCTCTTTTCAGATATGGGCCGAGGAAGCTTTTAGGCAATATCTGGCCCTCCACAATTTGCCCACTCGACTTTGTGTGCGTGTGTGTGTGTGATAAGTTGCAAGAATTTTATCATCTAGTTTAATAGTTTCACCGTCGAGCACATTGGTAGGCTAGTAAATTTTGTAATTCACGTCACACCTAAAGTAGTATTATCATTATTAGTAGCCCAGATTTTTTTAAAAATAAAAAGTTAATTAACTAATCTAATCTAATTTAATTTTTTACAATTAATTAACTAAATTAATATAAATAATATTTTTTATTTGACTCTAGTATATAATTTTAAAAATTTTTAATTATATGTAATGAAATCTTATATATGTTAAATTTTCTATTCTAATAATATACTTAAAAAAATTTATTCATGTAATACTATAAATTATTATTAATATAATCATTTTTATCTAATAAATATCATAAAAATATTAAATAATTATATATTTATCTTATATAACGATAATTTTTTTAAAAAATACATCAAATTTGATTTTTTTTTGAATTCAAATTAATTTTAAATTTTTTTATGAAAATTAATTTTCATGCAATTAATTAATTTAAAAAAATTGAAATGAATTAAACTTTTGAACTTATCAAAATTTTTATCTCAATTTAAATTTTATGTCTTAGTTTGATTAACCAAATTGTCGATATTAGATAGAGTTCGACGAAGAGACGATACTTGATACAAATTTTATTACTTTTTTAATTAATAAAAGCCCTTGTATTTCCTACAAAACAAAATATAGTTAAAGGAATACTGAAATTTAATATTATATTTATTATATTTATAGATAAATTATACTTTGAGTCATCAATTTCCCGTGCAAGTGGGAATGTAAGAAACTGAATTACAACCAATAAAGTACCCAAGCATTTCATTTTTTCTCTTTCTTACCTTATTTTTTATAAAATTTTTATTACTAACAAATTGTTTTTTATATATATTTATATTTTTTAGATGAAATAGAGGAAGCACCTAAGTATTTCATTTTTTCTCTTTGTTGCCTTTTTTTCTACTTATTCTCAATTTTTATTACTAACAGATTGTTTTTCTTTAATATAATTTTTTTAGATGAAATAATGACGAACAAAATTTAAATTTATAAAATTCTATAAACTAGTAAATTACTTGAATTATGAATTAAGATTTACATAAGTGTTTCTAATTTTTTGTATGAATAAAAACAGTGAGAGAAAAATAAAAGGAATGAAAATTTACAAAAAAAAAAAACTTACATCTTTTTTTTGTTTAGAAAAAAGTGATGTAAAAAATAAAAATTAAAAATTAAAAGGGTGAAAATTGAAAAACATTAATATTTTTTATAACTCTAATTTTATCTTTATACTAGAATTTATAAGTATTAAAAAAAAGAGATAATATAAATATTTTATAAATTAAGTAAAATAAATAAATAATCTTTCTCTTACATTTGATGAAATAAAGTTGGTGTATTGAAAAAAAATAAAAGAAAAAGTAAAATTGATATTTCTTTTCTCCATTATTATTTAAATATTTCTTTTTTAGTAAGATTGTTTAGACATTTCTCAAATATAAGCATACACTTTTTTTTTCTTATTTTTCTCTCTTTTTTTGTAATTTATTTAAAAATTATTAAATTATACAACAAAAATAATTTTTTTATCTTTATAAATTTTAAGTTATTAAAAAATTTAAATAAAAATTTATTTTATTAATAATTAAATCATTTTTCAAGATACAACATAAAATAAAATAAAAAATATATAAAAAGTTATAAATTTTTCATTTTTTAACTTTAAAATACTTCTATTCTTTTTTACTTTACAAAAAATATTTTTTAAAAAAAAATATTAGACCATAAATAAAATAATTTAATTTAATATATATAATATCAACTTTATATTTTTTAATAATATATTTATAATTTTTATAAATTATTGTGGTTATTTATTAAATATATAATTAATGATCAAATTGATATTTTTTAATGAGTTAAACCTATTATAAGTAAAAAAAAAAGAAAAATAAGGTTTTCTAAAAGTCAAAAAAGTAAGAAATTCTTGTATTTCTATAATACACATTTAGCCTACAATTAAGCCCTAAAATTAAAAACATTCACTAAAATGAAAAAATAATCAAACGATATTAATACCAAAAATAATTGTTAATGATCATATTGTATTTTTTTGCTTATATTATTTTAAGGTTTTTCTTCAACTAGTGTCAATTGATTATCCAATTATGAAGCATCAGTATATAGGATTAATTTTCTTAGAATCTCATGAATGTCATGCATTTAATTTGTCTAAAGACCTTAGTCCAAATGTTTGTGAAAAATAATCAATTGAATAATATGATAAGTAAATTAAATACTTGGTGGAAATTGGGAGCATTTGCCCGATATATGCAAATAAAAATTGGCATATCTTTACCCAATATAGAGTAAAGTGTTGATTCTGATACAATATAAGAAGGCAGAATTAGGTGAAACCAAGGCAAATACTCAAATTGTGAAAATGTGTAAATGAAAAATAATCAAGTAATATAAATAAATAAGATTAAGGTAAGTAATAGTAAATACTATACAACACTAATATTTATAAAAAAAGAACTTTTAAAGTAAAAAAATTCAAACACAACAATTTATAAAAGTTTGGCATCTCCTTAATCCTACATCTGTTTTTCAAGAGTCTCATGCCTTAAACATCGAATTCACTAGTGATCTCCTTTAATCATAAGAAGTTCAATTCTTTACAAACAAAAATTACCTGCTCTGATTACATATTGTCTAAATTCATTTAAATTTTCTAATTTACTTTACAAAATTTTTTAAAATACATTAATTTTTTTTCTCATTTTTTGTTTTTCTTTTACTCTTTAAGTAAGATAAATCTTTTAAATATAATTTCAAATTAATTCAATATATTTTTTTTATTATACAAATATTTACAAACCAAAAAAGTTATATACATAATATTACTCTTTTGAATATATTTTTATTTTAAGCACCGGTTAGAATCTTAAAAAATTTTAAAAATTATGTCTTTTAAGTATCAATTTGATGGTTATATTTAGGTTAGTTGACCACTCCAAAATTGATATGGTTGATCGTGTCAATTTTCATCTCTATTCTCTATCCACCATAAGCTCACTGCCGGAGAATTTAAGTTGTATATTGGATCTTTATCCTCGTAGCCTACTTTCCATGCAAGGATCGACAATCCATTCCCTTTTTATTCCTTGGAACTTGCTTTTCTTAGACATAATTTGATTTGATAAATTTCCTTAACAAGAATATTAGATTGGCTACAAGATCTTTATGCACAATGTCGTAATGTTCAAAACCAAAACAATGTGCTAGAATCTCCTAAATCATGCAATTATCATAAAGATGATCAAATTCAAAATTATGCAACTCATAATGCGCCGATTATGCAACCTGCCAGAATTATAATCATATACAAAATATACAAATAATATAACAATGATTATACAATCATGATTGACACATCAACTTTCCAATGACTAACGTAGAGCACAAACTTAGCAAACTAGAAAATGACATCGCGATTTGAATTGAATTTCAATGAAAGAATACATCGACGAGAAGTTAGTCGGATATCTATGAGGCAAACGCTACCTAAGAGAGAATTGCATATCTCTTGTAAATATTTCAGTTTTAGTTTTAGAAGTAATAAAATAAGTTGAACACCTTTTATCGGTTCAGTTTGTTTCAAGTATCACTAAATATAGAAGCAAAAATTATTCAGTCATATATGAAGACGCACAGATTGATCGGTTAAAAAGCATCAATTCTATGAGAAAACGAACAATATTTGTTACTAAATTAGTTAGAGATTAAGCACATACCTAGGTTTGCTCATTTATTGGTAATTTATTTATTTATTTATTTTACGTTCATGAATAATAATATTTTCATTTCTAAAAAATTTCAACATAAAATTTTCAAGACCAATATCTAAGTTTTTAACTAGCAGAAAAACTGTTTAGACACTTTTCTCTTACTTAGGTTGTCGTTTAGTCGGATTTAAAGCAACAAACGTTATCTAGTTTAACTTAGATATTCCGAGTCGGATTTATCAAAATTCAGAAATCGGGAACAGATGGCGTGGCATCTTCAGGAAAATCCGTCAAGCTCTCTCAGACGGAATTTGTACCTGTGAACTACAAACAAAGCACTAAAAAATGTATCATACTCCAGTTGGACACTTCAGCATTTTGTTGAAACAGACAATCTCTATCACTGTGCATTTCTTCCCAAATCCCCATCTGTAGTTCCATAGCAAGTATCTCAGACGAATTGTCTTTGCCACGTTGCCGCTAACGAACAAGGACTTCCTTGTTTCTTCTCCCTCGTAATTTCCTTTGAAATTAACTGTTTAATTGACGATGGACCTAAATCATTACGAGCACCGTCTGAGGTAGCAGCCTAACTAATGATTCAATGCTTCTTTTTTTTTTTTATTAGTTTAGATTTAAATTTATCATTTATCTTACATATAAAATAAAATTTTATAGTAAATATATAATATTAAATTTTAAATTCATTAGCATCAATAAAAATTTATTCAAATTTAACAATATTATTTTATATATATAATAAAATTTTATTTTAAATACATGATATTAAATTTTTATTTCGTAAATATTAATATAAAATATAAAAAATTATTAAATTTTAACAATATTTAAATAATAAATTTTTTTATAATAAAAATATTAAAAACTAAATTTCAGCTGAGAATTATGGATATAATAACCTGTACTGTTAAAATACCCTTTTTTTTCGTTGTTTTTGAAAAAAAAAAAAAGTCATTGCAAGATTTAATTGAGAGTGAGATTAGACAGGTTCGAGCACTTTAATCAGGAATCAGAGTCAAAAAGGCTGGGTCATTTCATGTCGACTTGAATAGGGGTGGGTTGGGTTGGGTTGGGCGTGGGGAGTGATAGCCCACAGTCCAAAACTTTCCGACATCATTGTCGTCGCACGTGGCTTCCGAGCTCAACGTGATTCAAAGTGGTCAAACGAATACGAGACCCACGAAAGAGAAAGAGTTAACAGTAAACAAGATCTGGCACCACCATACAAGAGGAAGCGGCTCGTGGGCTGCACCGAAAGTAAAGGTACCAAACTGGAAAAAATCTACAGTTTCTATTGTTTTCTTTTCTCTCTCTCTCTTTTTTTTTGTTTTTAATGTAGCCTATTAACGCTCCTGAGTCCTGAATGTGTATTTTATCCATCTAATTTTAAGCTATGACAAAAATAATAAATAAAAACAAAATTTATATTTTCCTTTGACACATAATCAATGAAAATTTTTCATTTAATTATGATGACTAAAATATTTATTTGTAAAATAAATTTTTACATATTATTACAATCGATAAAAACGATTGAATTGATTAATTATAAAAATCATTAAAAACGTTAACAAATTACAAATCATGAAAAAAGATGAACGATTAGTTAATCACATGATTTGAACATTATATACTTAATATTTAGTCAAGGATCTTTCGATTGCCTTTTTTATTTTGTCTACTATCTAGGGTCTAGTGGTTGTTGCACGTGATTTTCTTCTTCTTCTTCTTCTTGTTTTTTTTTTTTTTTTAATTCTAAATATAATTCTTTTGGCGCCAATTGTGGTTTACCGCTGAAGTATTCGATTTGATAAGAATTATACCAAAATTATTTTCGGATTCTTTTTTTTTATTTTTATTTTGACTGAAAGTCAATTTTTTTCAAGATAACTACTGAATTTGCTGCTAATTACGCTTTTATTTTAGCTATCAGGCGGCTTGAATTCCTTTACCAAATGCCTCGTCTTGTTAGCTATTAGTAAATTTTTCGAACAAGTGAACCCGACGGACAATGAATCCACATCGTTGGCTGTCGAACGAAAGAAGGAACTCTATCATTGTATTACCGAGAGAGTTGTAACATTGATCTTTTATTGGGAAATACCGACTGAAGCGGAAAGAAAGGAA
Organism: Bruguiera parviflora; assembly: GCA_019804595.1. Lineage (NCBI taxonomy): Eukaryota > Viridiplantae > Streptophyta > Magnoliopsida > Malpighiales > Rhizophoraceae > Bruguiera > Bruguiera parviflora. The sequence goes on along the minus strand of CM034047.1, from coordinate 3,089,766 downwards.
AGCTTGCATCTTCGAGAAGTCATCACACGCGCACACGCACACGGAAAAAAGGAGAAGAAAATAAGTTTGACCGTTTGACTTTTTGTGGTAGGTGGTCCATACCCAATCAATCGAACGATTAATCAATAAGGTGGACTTATCATTCGTAGCCATCCACATTTGTGACCGAGATTGGAACCTCTTAGCTGCTTATATACATACCTGAGTTCTATCTTTTTTTTTTTTTTTCATATATTGTAATAATGTAAATATTACTGATTCTTGAGAAATGGGTTTAATTTTTTTAAGAGCCAAAATTTTTAATGATAGATTCAGTAGAAGTTAATTGACAAAAAATAAAAAATAAAGAGAAACTTATGAAGTATAAACAAATTTCATTTTTTTATTTTTGTAATTACTTTTACACTTATTGATAAAAAAAATAATAATAATTAATTAATTAATTAATACTTTATATCTAATCAAAATATTTGAAAATGACAATTAAATAATTTATCTTGAAATATCATATTAATACATGATTTGATAAATAATTAATTATTTTAAAATTTTATAAAAATAATGTGAAATTTATTTAATCAATAAAATTAAACAGATTTAAGAATGACATTCTCTATTCAAGAATACAATATAACAAGGGAATTCTTTTCTTATACTCAAAATACTCAGTCAAACGCCGCTGAGCGATCCTTGACAGCCGATTGTTACCTTAGAGCCCTCCGATTAGACATAATTGATTCATGCTTTCTTCTTGGGGCCTTTATGCCTTTTGTAATCTGGATACAACTGATCACCGTTGGACACCTCCGTGCCCTTCACTAATTAGGTGTGATCAATTCGAGTGATAACAAGTAGTAAATTTTTATTTTTTTTTTTTTTTTTTGTAGTGTACAAATAAGTTTATGAAATTTTAGCATACATAGTTAAGCCGATATTTTGGTTTTTCATAATCTTTAAAATAGACACGGTTCTTTAAGCCGATACATAGTATGTGCCCTTTAGCCATCATTGAATTAGGCGGCGACAGTCTAATGCGCAGCAGTCAAAAGGTTGGGTACGTAGAAGTAGAAGTGCATCATCTCACCTCTGAGTGGACTAACTTAAAATAGATAACATTGTAACGATTGCTGATGAGGATGAAAGTGAAATGAAAGCGCAAACTTAAAGCGTCGTGTTTGTGTGTGTGTGTGTATTGTTAAAGAACACCTTTAAATCCTAGACCAACTTAAAAATTCGAGCTAATAAGTGAGTAAGTCCATAGATATTATAAATAATATTATGTTATTATTCTATAGAAATATGAGATTTATAGTTTTCTTGATATGTGTTAGGCTCGATTAATGAATGACATTACAAAATTAGATTGAAATGGATCAAACCCAAGGACAAGTTCTCGACGGTACTAGGTTAGACTGATTAGATTAAAAAATATGAAAAGGTCAAAATAACGAATCGACGAGTTTTTAAAAAGAAAAAAAAACAAACAAACTCTAGACTAAAACGAGCTAAACCCAAGTATTAGCCCCAATAGCAAGGAGGTATATTAACTGGATTGAAGATATGAAAAGGTCAAACCACTAGTAACTAATAATGAGTGCAAATGAGATGAATAAATTAAATTATAATAATTTTCAAACTTTAGGTATATTTAAAAATTTAAATTTATAGATAAAAAAATTATAAATATTATAAATCATAGTAAGTCTTTAATGTTTAGCAATATAGAATTTTATACTATGTATATATATATATATATATATATATATATATATATATATATATATATGGTCAAAGAGCTGCATTGGAATGATGAGTCACTACTTCCTGGTAGGTCACCCTGCAATAAGAACAAAGACATGTTGCGTGCACTAACCCCTCTATGCAAGAAAGCGGGGATGCAATCTTGAACATTGATCTAGCTGACAAAACAAGTAGTCTGCATCTTATTTATCAACTTTCAGCTTTCAAGATCAAACTTAATAGGAAAATAAATTTTATAACCCTTCTCTTCTTGACCTGAACTGTCGAGTTTTGACTCTACCAAAGAGATAAAGAAAATTATTATAAACTGTTTGTCTGCGATAAGAAAATTGAGGAGACAAAAAACAACAGGGAAAACGAAAGATGCATGTATTCCCTCACTAGCTCAGGTTAAGATTATGGAGTATACTTCAAGAAAGAATGACTGCTCAGCCACTAAGAACATAATTGAAGCGAAAGGACAGAACATGGATAAAAATTAGAAAGTAACACTTCTATCAAGCTATAGGCTGTACATAATTCAGGAAAATTTCACTTGGATTCAATTTTCATGGACTTGTTTATATTGGAAGATAAAAATTACAAAAACCAATCTAATTTTTCTTTTTTTTTTCATAATATGAATAAAATTAAAAAATTATTAGCATTATACAAATGTTTAATATCTTTTATAATATTTGTATATATATATATATATATATATTCTATAAAATGTTAATTATGTATTATAAAATTTTAATTTGTATAATATATTAATATCTCATATATTATTATAGTATAGTCGATATTAATAAATTGTTAGAATCATACAATTATTCAATCACATTCATAACAAGGTATAACATTTTTTGCCCCATTAGCTAATTCCACTTAAACTTTCTTTTTCGTGATATTAGCAAATCTTGGTCCTCATTTACAAATGAGTACATAAAATTAATCTTTGAGATTTTATGTCCTAATTATGAGAAAAAATATGAAAGATTTATAAAAATAAGGAAACATACTCTTATTATTATATATCTCATGGTCTAATAGACTTCTTAAAAAAGAAAAAAAAAATCCTAATCATAAATAAGATTTCATGATAAATTTCATATGATTGACAACTGCATTATGGAGGTATACCAACGGTGGATAGCACACAGAATAATAGAATTTGTATATATATATATTTTATAAAATCTTAATTCAAATAATATATTAATATCTGTTATATTATTATAGTATAGTCAATATTAATAAATTGTTAGAATCATACAATTATTCAATCACATTCATAACAAGGTATAACATTTTTTGCCACATTAGCTAATTCCACTTTAACTTTCTTTTTCGTGATATTAGCAAATCTTGGTCCTCATTTACAAATGAGTACATAAAATTAATCTTTAAGATTTTATGTCCTAATTATGAGAAAAAATATGAAAGATTTATAAAAAAATAAGGAAGCATACTCTTATTATTATATATTTCATGGTCTAATAGACTTCTTAAAAAAGAAAAGAAAAAAAAAACCCTAATCATAAATAAGATTTCATGATAAATTTCATATGATTGACATCTGCATTATGGAGGTATACCAACGGTGGATAACACACAGAATAATAGAATTTGCGGAAGGAAAAAACACGAAAACTAAGAATGGCCGATACAGAGGCTCTACCATTTTCTAACTCCTTGGCGGTTCATCTTTTGCTTTCCCAGTATTATTTTTATCGCCATTTTCCAACTCGTTTAGTGGTTATTTCTTATGTTTAGCCCTGCTCAATGTTTTTTACCTCGAAATCTTTTTGTTAGTCCCCACTAACAGAAATTCTTGACTACACCGTTGTCTGGAAATATTCAGAACAGTTCATAAAATTGATTAAGACGCACATTATAACTAAGGTCGCTTAGTATCTTTTTCTAGCGTCGATGTAGATAGTAGACAGTGCACTCGTCCATATCAATTTGGCAGGTATTAATACTGTATAAGCTACCGTAGTTCTTTATATCAACTCTACGGAAAGTTAAATCACCGCAACATTATAAATTGTTCTTTAGTTTGGCAGGAATAATAGGTTGGTACCATTAATTCTAGCTAAGTAAAGAGTCATAAAAATTAGTTAATTATTTCTATAGATTTAAGACCCATAAATTTCACTTCAGTTCATTAACTGTCTCCATCTGGTGCTTGGGTGTAGGGGACGTAATCGAAAGCCAACGCAGGATGTTAGGTAATCAAGCGGCACCCAGGTAAAACGTACCCATAAGCTTGCATTAGAGAAAAGCACAATCTAATTCGTTCATGACCAGGAATATATTGCTTTAAAATTTAAATAAATAAAAAAACGAAGCTAAGCCGTGTTGATGACTCGCCTGACGATGCGATTTTGGGAGAAAATATATAAATTGCAATAGGCACTCGAAGTTTAAAACCATAACGCACAATTTTTATTTTTTTTGTGGGTACGTACATCGAAAAATAGAACCCTACGTACGTACAATGAACAGAGAAGAAAACAGAACAAAAAACAAAAAGAAAAAGGAAGAGTGGAAAGAGGAAATGGAAAATCAAAACCTATACGTGGCAGTTAAAAGGCACTAGAAGCCAAATCGCTCGCTACGCTAATCGTCCTTGCTACTGCTTTCGACAGCTGTGATGGACCCACCAATCCCCTCTCTCGCTCTCCCTCTCTCTCTCTCTCTCTCTCAATCTTCTCTATTTATTTTCCGAGCCCTTCAATCAACCTAAAAACGTCTCCTTTTTACCGCTAAGCCTAGCGCCACCGCCAAAGCAGGAGGCCAGGGCTCACAGGGAGAGATTTATTTTAACCTAAAGAGAGTTGGTAAAAGAGGAATTATAATGAGAGATGGTGGGTTTAAGCATAGTCTTGGAGGCCCAGAAGGGTGGTGTTAGCAGGGAAACCCCACAAGTAATCAGCAAAATCACTATGATGATCAACAAACCCTCTCCTTTATTAGCATCTTCTTCAAGCACTTCTTCTTCTTCATCATCTTTTCCTGCCACTTCTTTTCTTGAGCACTGCTTTCTCTGTGGTCAGAAACTCTTGCCTGGCAAAGATATCTACATGTACAAGTAAGCAACCACACAAAGGCCATACTTTTAGTGCTTTTTTTTCGTCTTTAAATAGTCAGATCTTAGTTTTTCTTGTAACTTTATGTCTTGTAATGTCTTGTTTGACTATAATCTTTGGTGGGTTTTTGTTTTCTTTTTTTTTTTTTTTTTGTAGCGCAAAAATTGATTTGAGTGGTTGTTTTTCTTGTGTGTGTAGAGGAGACAGAGCATTTTGTAGCGTGGAGTGCAGGTGCAGGCAGATATTTATGGACGAAGAAGCGGCTTTAAGGAAAGAGCAATGTTTATTGGCTGCCATCAAACCAACCTCAGCTTCTCCTTCTTCTCCTTCCTCTTCCGCTTCTCGCCACCGCAAAAGTGCCAGAAACCGAGCGGCCGGTGGTTTTGCATACTGAAGGAGAGGAAAGGAGAGCGGTGGGAACAAGTGAAAAAACTGGTGTAATTTTCCCTTTTTTTCTTTTTTTTTTTTTCCCGTTTTATTGGGCTACATCGGAAATTTTTTGTTATTTTCTTTTGGGGAGCTATTTTTGTTTCTACCTAGTTCTACCAGGGTAAGTTTTTTGAAATGACATTAACATCTTCTGTCTTTTTGCCTCCTTAGATGAAGCCAAAATGTCATATGTATTTTTCATCTTCATTCACAAAAAAAGAAAAAAAAAAAATCTGCTAGCCCCACCGAAGTGCTTGGGCTCCTATTTTTTGGATTGTCCTCCAGTTCCTAAAAATAAACGCATAAAAGGGCATTTATGGTGTGATCCACCCCAGTCTGTGCAAGTCGTTTTATACTGATTCTCGAAAGGGTTAAGCTATTGAAAGAATACAATTTTTACAGTAAAAGGAAGGTTATTTATAGTAACCCAATTAATTAATTGACACGTCAACGTCTTAGGTGTTTAATGTAAGTTAATGAGAGCTATCGTCTGTTGGGCAAACTAAGGTGCCCTTTTTAAAAAATTTAAAAAAAAAAATTTGGTTCCTCTAGTAAAATGACAGTTAATAGGGGTAAAAAGAAAATGTTGGAATCTTCTCGTGCGCACCTTAGTGCAGTTAGAGAGAATACCTTAGATTGCGCACCGAGCGGGCAGTGTGCACTTTACGGGGAACAAGTTTATACATGAAGGTGGAATAAAGAATTAATAATGGGTACTTGAGAACAATTTTACGGTCCCCATAACCTATTTATTCAACTAGGAATTGCCGTCATGGAAACAGACAAAAAAGCTGATGTACATTTTTTTATTTTTTTTTTAATTTCAAATTCCTGTTTGTGTTTCTTATAAGTTCCTGTATATTCATAGTTAATAGGGTTATGGGTGCATGAACTAGGAATACAGTTTCTTTGTTTGCAGCAAATTGCGGGAACGGCCATAAAATTAGTAAATTCTGTCCCAAAAACCACCATGAAATTCATTCATAGCTGCCCATGGTTCCAAAGGCAGAACCTAATGGAGGCAGGTAGATGTCTCGAATGAGTCTACCAACCAGTTAATTACAAAATGATTTAACAAAAACAGAAGGAATCGTTCGTGCAAATATGGGGATAATTCTTTGGCCCTTATTGGGTAGTCCATTGAGTCGTAAACAATGCTTACGGTGTGGAAGAATCAAAGAATATAATTCTACGTGGCGAAAGAACTTTCCCCTTCCTGTGCCCCGCAACTACTGCACTGCGAATAAAGCATAAGTAGCCTCACTAACAAGAAAACAGACCCAATTGCTTTCTTTTTGTATTTTTCATTGGATGATGTTAGCAATGCTGGTCGGTAGGGTACTAGGCCCAATAAATGCATGCTAAAATGCGGCACTTCATGGGATAATTAGGAATTAGAGGGGGGGATTGAATTTTCAAATATCTTCATGTAAAAGTCGCCCATTTAAAACTAGTAAGGTCGGGCAAAAAAGTAACTGATTGAATTTTAGAAGCATCACGATAAAGTATTGGAATTAGGACCATAGAATCTTATACTTTACTACGTGCCCATGCAGTTTCAAAAGCCGGAAACCTAGCTACAAACATAAAATGCCAAAATACTTCACCTAAGAGGGTTAGAAGATGGGCTGTGGACTTCCATAATTTTTGGAGTTTAACAGGTTCTGCCACTTCTCTTATTCGATGCTAAAAGGGACAGTTTGCGGCTTCTTGCCAACCTTCTCAAGATTGTTTTTTTTTTTTTTTTAATTTTAAAATTTCTTGTCCTTTTTAATGGTTTCGATGCGTTGATCTTGCATTTCTCGGTTATCCGCCATTATTCTGAATGTAGGCCCGTGTCGTCCACAGTTAAGTACCTTTTCTTCAGGGTCTTGCGACCGAAGGGTTTTCCCTCCGGTAGAACAAACTCTCTTCTAAACAAGACTTTACGCTAACTTGAATATGCGCATATGGTAATCGCTCAGACACACCCGAAACGCATTTTATTATGGGAATCAGAATAATATCGTGAACTTTAGTTCCGCGAGGATTAAATTTAGAGAGATGGGCAATTGCTGTTAAAACCAATGAAAGAAAAGGTTGAAAATTATGTAAGACATACAGGTTGATCATAAAAGACTTAATACAAGTCCAGCGTTCAAAACCATTACAAGAGAATTCAGATTTACAAGTTAGGCGCAGGCAGCCTGGCCAAAAGTTTTGCGTGATGCCGGTGGCTCATAATTGATACATACAGACATTTTAACTACAGGGTAGTCGTCATAAACTCCTTGCCACCACCTCTGCCATCACCATGCATCAACCAGATTTGAATAGCAAAACTGCTTTCTGGTCCAAATAGAAGTAAACGAAGTGATTTGTCTCGTGTGTCACATAAGAACCTGTACTTGGAAAAAAAAAAAAAGAAAAACAAAAGACAAGAAAATGAAAAAGGTAGAATGCCACAGAAACTTATAATTTCCCTCCAACAACCAAACAATAGTTTCATATCTCAAGCTGGGAAAACTGAACCGAATAGAGCAGTTTCTTGAAGCATGAGTCCAGTAAACGCCCATTTTCATAAACCTGGGATACATAGGTTCACCTTCAAGCCAGTAAGTTGAATTGCAGAGACTCCTCATACAAGGATCAAACAGATCTTTGGCTATATAGCAGCTTAGTTTACTCTCAACCATGTTACCAAGTACTCACATAAATGGTATGGCTAATCCCAAATAAATGTCTATTGAGAATTGCAGATGCACGCAACATGGTGTAATTATCCATGGTGTACGATGTTTTTGAAAGCAACACCATGGGGCAACAGCCTGCCTGAAACTAAAACAAAATGCCTTCTTTTAGCTTGATAAACCCCCCAAATTCCCCATTCCCCACTCTTGCATTCCCGCTGCAACTTCTCTAAAGACATAGAAATCAATATTGTCCTTATCAAAATCCATTGATGGTGTGACGATGGATCCACAAAGCCCAAACTTCATAATCATTGTCTTAACTTGATGCCCTTCCCCAAATCATATATTTTCTTACTATTAAAACATCTGCAATGAAGTATTTTGCAGTTAAAATTTCGTACATCATTTAGAAATTAGAGACTTCTGTTTATGAGTTAAAAGCATGGGAAAACAAGTTGCCAGAGTTGGCCAAAGCTCAAGTTGAAAATCAAACTAGCCCTATATTCAGCTCCACTAGACCATGTGGCAACTTGGCTTTTGGGACAAGGCAATACCACATGCATGCATAAGCCAGTCTAGGTGACATCACACAAAGTGCTCCTGAACCATACAAACGAAGCCCATTTGCCAGTTAAAATTGGCTTTTTCTCAAATTGTCCAGACTCCAGAGCATGTAATGGATATACATTATACATCAACTTCATTCTATAAAGTTTCTGTTTCTCAACTTATCTGATATTTGAATCACAATTCACAAAAGAAATAACCAAATGTGGCCGTTACAAGATACTGTTTCCTAGTGAAACAAGATATATTGCCAACCCCAGTGGTAACCATAAGATTTTTGTGATGGTTAACATTGAGCCCCTCAGCAACACGCACTATCCAAATGGAACTCAGGCAACAGGAAGAGATTACAGCTTATATTCAAACTATTAAGAATTTGGAAGCTAAAGATTCAGAAGACAGCAATAATCCTTGATTTTTAATGAAGCAACAAAGCTTCGTCACATATCGTTAACATTGTACCTTATCAATTGCTAACAGATTTGAAAAGCCTTTATCCATTGTCCAGTTCTGCTCACAATTGGAATCAAATGGTGTCCTAAGTCCTAATACCAAGCCAAAAGTCACCTAGCACAAATTATAAAACCATTACCACTTAATAAGCATTCTTGATGCAATTGAGACATAGTTTGGTTATCTCCCGTAGAGTACATTCCCCAGTGTTCTGCACCTCATTTAATGATTTTGGACCTCCAATTAGCATTAAAGAATGGTGGCATTCAATGATTATACGAGAATTAGCTCAGGTTTCACTACTAGGGTTGGGCCAAGGTATGGTCAATCAATTGTCTTTCAACATTCAACACACCAGCTTCTCACCTTTTAAACAATTAGTAGCAAATGATACCCATTCACACTCAGCACCAAAAGAATGCACCTGCTAAAATTTTCTTTTTCTCAGAGAGAGGGGGGAGAAAAAAAACTTCAGGGACAAAGAAATGGGAACGAGGCTGAACGAAGGTTGTCCAATCTAAGCTCCCATCCGTGTTCTCCAAATTTTAACAAATATACAAAAAAACTTCAGGGACAAAGAAATGGGAACGAGGCTGAACGAAGGTTGTCCAATCTAAGCTCCCATCCGTGTTCTCCAAATTTTAACAAATATACAAGCATTAATCATTCTGCAACTAACAAAGCAATGAGCCCACAAAAAAAGACAAAAAACAAAAAACGAAAAAACCAAAAGCACACAAATTGCTCACTACACTACTTGGAAACTGAAAAATACGGTGACCCAGTCACCAAATCTGAGCATAAACCAAAAGAAAAGGGACGAGCAAAGCAGAGCAGAGGGAGTGAAAATGGAATTACCGAAATTGCGGCCGACAATGCAATGCCAAGTGGGTCCGTGCTTCTTGTCGAACTCTTTTTTTATATGCTCGGCGACATCTTTCTCTACGTTGTTCTTCTCAAATGCCTGAACCAATAACCACCCAAATACCCAAAAGGTTAACAGGAGATCAAAAGAAAAATAACCCAGAAAGATATCCAAATCACAACATTGTAACGGAACCAAATGGAAAAAAATTAGAGAGAGAGAGTGAGAGAGAGAGAGAGAGAGAGAGAGAGCCAACGGCGATGGCGACATCCACGGCCTCTTTCTGCATTTCTTCTTTCATGTCAGCATTCTTAATAACGATTTTCTTGGCGGTGGGGACCGCCGACAAGAGCTTCCGGTCATCGGTGCCGGGCTTGACGACCAGACCTCCAGTGATGCTTCTCTTTGCTTCTTCGGCACTCATCGTTCCTCTCACTCCGCACTCTTGCTTTCCTTTGGGTTTAGGTATTTTGGGGTTCCCAGTTTCGGTCAAGGACCCGACAGCTCTTTTGTATTAGCTTCAATTCCCTTTCTCTGTCCATTCCGTGAAGTCTGTCTACTATATTATTTGGGTTATTTTCTTCTTCTTTTTTTTTTTTTAATACAATTTGTTTTTTTTTTAATTTAACTAACTCGCTTCCGTATTATTATAATGTAATACTTTACTACTTACATCAACCATATTCGAAATTATTATATCTAACAACTATTTTCCAAGACACATAACTCACATGTTCAGCACAAAATTGTCGCACTTTTATCCAATTTAATTAGAGTAACATATATATATTTATTTATTTATTTATTTTTTTATTTTTTATTTTTACTTCTAGATAACATCAATTAAATTATTTTTATGTAGATATCTGACAGTTTAATTTTAGATGAGCTAATACATATTGTTGGTGGAACAAAATTAGAAGAAATGTACAAATAATAATACAAAAACTAGCTAAGTGGGTACAATTAGACCAAAGTAAAAATCTCCTCGGAAAAGAAATCCCAGTAGATTATCGACGTCAATGAGGTCTGCGGCAAGTCAAAAATATGCATACGTGTTGGTCACTTCTCATAAACGTGCAAAATGGACGAGTTTCCTCGAATCAAACGGCCCCATTAGCGCATTGTCGATGATTCACTGTTTTTTTTTTTTTTTTTGTTAATTTGGGTTAAACCAACTTTAATTAATCACGGATATAATTTGTAAGACTTATTTATACAATTTGTCGGACAATAAAAAGAGAAGCATAGGCGCACGCCCGAATGATCCATCCGTCTATTAAATTAGTTACAAATCCTCCGGAGGCGTTTGCTAAGTGACAGTCTGTCCGACCAAGAAAAAGAGATCGTGATCCGACCAAATTTGGTGATAGTAATTTTTTATTTTTTATTTTTCAAATAATGATTGGGACTGAAAAGTCAGACGAACATAGACCTCTAATTTTTACTCAAAAAAATTCTTTTTACCAAAAAAAAAAAAAACAAATCCCTCTATTGGGAAGTTTGGCCCCCTAATGAAAGGAGGAGGTCGATCCTCTACTAGAACTTTTTGGGGGGGGGGGTCCGAGTAATTGCAAGACTTTAGTTAGTCAAAGATCCCGGGAGACCATTTGGCTGCCAAGGCACTGCAAAGTCAGAAAATAAAAAAAGAGGTTCCAGTGTAAGTTCAAAACGGGCTCATGGGTCAACGTTCTGGAGGAAAACGGCACATTTTCTGTGTCCCGCCGCCTTATAATAGTTGCTCGATTCCATTTCATTTTATCCCCAATGTAAACCTGAATTTTTATTTATATTTTTATTTTTTTAATATTTTATTGCTGACGGATTATGCTAATGAATAGACGTAACTTAATGAAATTGAACCAGCTTTGGTTGATTATATCGAAGGCACATGTAAATACAGCAAAGGAGCTGGATTTACAGATAAGTGTCAACGAGTTGTTGGGTCTTGCACTCCAATACTTAAATTTAAAAGGAAAATGGCGGGGGAGGATTGATCTAAAGAAAAGTAATTTTTTCTATTTTCTTTTTATTTTCTGTTGGAAAAAAAAAAAAAAGAGTTATAATTAATGGCACTCATTTTGGTGGAAGCGAATAAGCGGGCGCCCAAATGGAGCTTATTATAATAATAATAATAATAATAATAATAATTATTATTATTATTATTATTATTATTATTATGATGTAGTCTCCTTCTTTCAGGCCCAGGAAAAAGGGGCCTTGTTGGTTTGGACAATGTTGACTGTGTGCTTGGCAACTTTTGGTGGACTGACTCAAGCCATAAACAAATATATTTTGGGCCCAATTGTGAACTAATTTTGACTGTTCCATTAAAATGTTGAGATTTTGGTTTTTCCTTGTAAAAAGTTAAAAAAAAAAAAAAGTTCAAAAATTTGTTTATTGCAGTAATGTTGTTACAAACTTGTGTTTTATCTTGAAAATAAAAAAGATGAAAGATAGATTTAATGCTTAAAAACGATTTCTTTTTTTGTTTGCTTACTTATAAATTTGTGTATTGAAATTTTGTATTAAATCAATTAAATTTTTAATTTTTTAGAAGAGAATATTAGTAATAATTTCATTTATCATATAAACCAACAAAATAAATATTAATTTTAATTTTGCTTATGATGAACATTTGTTATATTACCAATCTCATCGATATAATTTATAATTATTAATTTTTATTTTTTTTCAGTCCATTGAAATTTTAAATTTTTTTAAAATATTATTAATAATATAATATAATATAAATAACAAACTAACTCAAACCAAAATACTTGCATCTCTAGCGTTTTTCATATTGTTTGGATTAATATTTAAATCTTAGATTCAATTCAAGCTACAAAAATTTAATTTTTTTTTGTTGAATTCCCTAATCCCGAAACAATGACACGTTTTCGAGCAGATTTGAGATATAAATCTAAAATGGTGGGCCACCTCACATAACAAAAGAGAACGTTCCTTAACTCGAGAGGGAAAAAAAAAAAAAAAGAGTTTCCCTCACTGCTTTCACCGAGGAAAACTTCAAAAGGGTCTTATTGCGATCAATTGTCATGACATCATAACGTGTATCCTACACTTGTTAGACATGGAAGTTGCATCTTTTTTTCTTCGGAGAAGAAAAGATGGAACTACTGATAATTCTCTCTTTCTTCTTCTGAACCTATTATCATCTTAAACTCAATATTTTCTCTCGATCGCCAAGCACCCAATTCTGTTTCATCTTTCTTGATCGGTCATGGTGTTGTTTTACTCAAATGGAAAGCTTGGTATTCTCTGTTGGGGTCATAGGTAAGGAAGCATGCAATATATCAGCAATATTTAAAATCTTTTTTGTTTTTTTAAGGGAAAGCAGACCGATTCATCGGATATCAGGCGATATTGAGGTAGGTTGCTTAATTTATTGCGCAGACACAAAAAAAAGAAAAAAATAATAATTAAAAGAATGGTGTACAGTAAATTCCTACGCTCCGGTTATGGCTCTCCAGCCTCGAGGGGACTTCGTATTTGGGTTCCACGATTACCGGAGCACGATGTCAGAAAAAAAGAAAATAAAAGAAATAAAAAAAAAAAAGGGTGTCCAGTTGACCATTGAAATAACCTTTTAGGAAATCATAATGGGCTCATGTTTGACCTTGTTGCCTTTAGATCAGTTGGGCCTTGCCCTTTAATTCCTAGATGAAATGGTTTCTATACTTCACATGCTTCACAATAAGAGCTCAATCGTCTTCGATGGTCCAGCATCTGTAAGAGTTATGAGCACCCAGAAGTGTTGTTGCTGAGTTCTTAGTAGTTACCTAATATAAAAAGTTAACACCAAAAAAAAAAAAAAAAAAAAGAGAGAGAGAGAAAAAACAATGCAAGCATACTACAACTATATTACAAGGTTGATATGGTTCCGTGGAAATCTGTGTACACCTAGAGAATTCATCTTGTTGGGCCGCGTCCCCAAAGTTTTTCCAAGTTCTGGTGTAGCCCAATATAATAGTGCGGCACCATGTAAGCTGTGCATGTGCATGCACCCAGCATATAGTGTCTGGATCTTGTTTGGGGGAAAGTGGAGAAGGGCCAATTATCCCATAACAATTCCCATTTATTTTCATTTTTGTGTTCTAACTGTTTGCTCTTCCTTCCAAGTTCAGATGTGGACAAAAATGTACAAAGCAAATGGGTCCGGGGCCCAAAAGAAGGAGACCCACTGACCCTCGCAATAACTGCAGATCTCTCAGAGCTCTGCTCTGTGTTGTTTCTTTCATGGGGTCACATGGTAAAATTAATCCCACCGTGTCAACTTGTTGATTGTCAAGCTCCACAAATTAGGAAGTTTAATGATGCGAATCTTATCCAGCTGACCAGTTCTATTCTTGTGCTTATTTGAACATGCTGATAACCAATGATAAGTGATTAATAGCTTGGGGTTGGCAATTGATGACTGGTAGCTGAGATCAATAGTCGAGTAAAAGTAGTTGATATTTGTTCCAAATATAACAAAAATTGGTGTTCCCTGGAAAAGCGATGGAATAGTCGTGCTGTTTTTCTACTATATATCTTGAGCATCGATGGTTAATCCAGAGAATCAAATTTAAAATCTTGAAGTGAGATATGGGTTGGAACCAAGTTTAATCAATCCTTCACTCTTACTGGACAAAAAAGAAAAAAAAAAAAGAAAAATCAATTAAGATAAACGGTGGCTACAGCTTCCACTTGTCATGGCGCTACAGATTCAACTAGCCTGTCCATGCAATGCAACCAATCACTTTGAGAAATATAATTATGAATCGTGCATCCTTTGGCATGATCTTGCGTTTGCGCCTTAGACGTGTATGGTCCCCTACACGTCTTAAACAATAACATTCAAATCTCGTCTTTGTCTGTTAAGCACATTCTCATGCTCTAATCCAAACTGCCACAAGAACTCAAAGGCAGTATTCTAACCTAACAGATCCATGAAAACAGTTCTAATACTGTTTAATTCAACATTAAACAGTGGGTTCACGTCTCCTGTGTGCCCCATTGCATAATCAAAAGGATTTTCTATTGGCTTATGCGTTGATCCTTCAGCATAACAATTGGAGATCCGATGGGGTAATAACACGAACCAATTATAACTGTTCACATAATTAATCATCGCATCATTCGAGCCATCAGAAGCCCGAGTGCCCAAGTGGACTGGGATCACATCTTAGAACCCCTCCTCTTATTCTCGAAGAATATAGGAATTAATTGTGTCTCTGCTTTAAGAACTCACTTAACCTCAATTTCTTACTGACTAACGATGACAAGTTACCAGCCTATTTCTTAGGAAAAACAAAAAACAAGAAGAAGCTTAATCACATCATCGGAGCCGTTGGATTGGTACTGCTGAGTGATCTTATCTGATGGAAGGGAAAACGGGAGGGAAACTGGGAAGGGGACCACCAAGAAAAGTCCATGTATGGGGACTCTTCGCTAGAGTGTAAACTGAAGGCATCCTATCTATAATCATGGGGCATCAGAAATTCAAGCAATTTTTGACCCACCCCCCCCCCCCTTCTTAAAAAAAGAGAAGAAACGAAAAAAAGGTTCGAGCAATGAAAACAACCGTGAGACTTCTCAAAAAAAAAAAAAAAAAAACCGGAAAAAAAAGGAACCCGAACCGGCGTCCTAATAGCCGAATACCCAAAAGTCCTGGTAGGATTTTTTTTTTTTTATAAATATAAATATAAATATAAAACACAACGAAATTGCTGCTTTGTTTTTTGGGTTGGAGGGGGGGGTTAGATTCACGAACCAGATAATGAGACAAAAATAGTGAAGATCTCCATGTGAATCTCCAAAATCCAACGCTTAACATGACTAGATCGCGCTTGAACCCGCAGGATAAGACTTCATTGTTAATTGCGTTCGGTTGAAGCCAATCTCTTTTGAACACATTAATTATCGGCGAGGGACCATTTCTATTTAGAAAACAGTTCTAAATTTTGATAATGTTATTCTACTGCTGCCGGCTTACAATCTGCAACCTACCTTCTGTAACCTCTTTCCGATTCGAGAGACTCGTACAATTTCTTTCGTAGAAATGGCAACAATTTTTATGTCAACAAGAACATAAATTTGTTCCCCACCCACCCATGCGTGGATTTAGAGAGCTGAGGTGTATAGTCAACACACAAAAATGAGTGGAAGACAACTGGATAACTTGCTCCAACGAAAAAAAAAAAAAAAGAAGCTAGGATTACACATGGGACTGAACATAGATCTATAATAATTATTAATTTCATTTAATTATTGTGTAAAAAAAAATTATCATTTATAATTAATAATTATAATAATTTCGTGTTTAATTTTTGTCTCCATTCTATACATTTCGATGCACAAGCATTGGTTTAATATAGTAGCAAAGGAATCTGACGAAGTGTATGCAGAAGCTTTTCTTCCTCTGAATCTGATCGGAACAAATATAGACGATGAAGGATTCAGAGATAGCAATTGCTTAACTCCTTAGAAAGCCCCTTCAGATTCTTGCGTTGGGGTTTTGCTTGTCCTGTATATCATCGTATAAAAATATATAGTTGAGTCTGTATTCCGCGTACTCTTGGCAACTGGGGACAGTGCCCCCTCGCTCTCTTTCTTCAATGCAACATTTAAAAGAAATAGACAAATTAAAAAACGATAAATTTAAATAAATATAATTAATTTTTATATTATATATACACCATTTTATACAATATTAATATTGATATTTTATATATAATATAAATTTTAATTTTATTTACTTAAATTTATTATTTTTTGAATCTATATCATCAAATTCTATTTTGTTTTTATTTTAACACTCAACAGCACTCTCCGACCGTATGTTTCCTTTCTTGTTAAAAAAGAAAAAAAAAGGCTTCTTTGTTTGCAACTCCCGTAGCCCCATCTCTATTCCTCCAAAAGGCAGAGTCTAATAAAAAAGCCCACCTCAATTCGAGGTATCAACGAAGACCAACATCAATTAAAAGATTGCTACCTTGGCTTGGAATCAAAAACGATATTTTGTAAGTTCTATTATAGATCACAATAAAAGGAGGTGGAGGAGGTGGTAGTGGTGGGAGAGTAGGTGTTGGTCAAGAAGACATGGGTGATGGAATGCAATGCAGTGACCATCCTTACAGAAATAATCCAGGTAGTATTTGTGCTTTCTGCCTTCAAGAAAAGCTTGGCAAGTTGGTGTCTTCCTCTCTCCCTCTGCCTACTTGTGGCTCTTCTTCTTCATCTTCTTCTCATTCTTTTAAATCTGATATTAGTAGTGTTGGTGTTGGTGGTAGCACTAGCAATGGTGGAGGAAGTACTTCCCTATCACTGGCGGCCCGTCCCACAGCTACAAAATTTAGAGATGACAACAGTCACTTTCAAGATTGCCACACAAGGAGGGCCAGGATTCCTTTTCTTTTGGCCAATAAGAAGAAAATCACGATGGCATCATCATCGGAAGATCGTGATATTGTTTACAAGAGAAGCAAATATAGTACCACTCCTGGGAGAAGACATTTCCTGTACGCTGCTACTGACTATAGTGAAGATTTTAGCCCCAGAAAGAGAGGTGGGTTTTGGTCACTCCTTTATCTTCCTTCTTCCAAGTCTAGTACTGGCAAGAAAAAGGAAAAGGTATCATCTTTGACAATAACAGCAACAGCAACAAATGGTTCCATTGCGAGGTCAAAGGAGAAGCGCCAGGGATCTTCTTTGTCCAGTAAAGGACATGCTAAAATGGTGGTGGAGGGTGATGATAGTCCAATTAGCCAAGCCACCACTTCTGCCACGTCCTTTGAGAGGAAGTTTTCAAGATCTAGATCTGTTGGGTGTGGAAGCAGAAGCTTTTCTGGCGATTTCTTCGAAAGAATCTCAACTGGGATTAGAGACTGCACCCTCAGGAGAGTTGAGTCACAAAAAGAAGGCAAACCAAAGGCAGCAGCCACCTCTAACATGAAAGAAAGGGTCAAGTGCGGAGGTATCTTTGGTAGGTTTATCGTAAGTTCTTCATCTTCTTCCCCCTCGTCATCATCTCACTGGGTTTCATCTTCTGTCGAAGATATGAATGGGAGAGCAACAGATGGGTTGCTTTCTCATGGCAGAAGTAGGAGTTGGGGTTGGGCTTTTGCTAGCCCCATGAGGGCCTTTGGCAAGCCTTCTTCAAAGGATGAAAAGAGAGACATCATCAGAGAAGATTCCAGTAAAAACGCTACTCCAAACTTGGCTGCCATCCCTTCATTGTTACCTGTGAAAGGATAGAGGGGAGCTTGGGCTGTTGGGCTATAATGCACGGTACATTGAACATCACTTTGTTAATTTCTCTGTTTTATCTTTCTCGGTCTGAATCTCATCGGGCATCAGCAATGCTGCACTTCTTTTTTCTTTATTTCCTTTGTAATTTGTGGTCTAATATCTGCACAATGTTCTCTTCTGAATATCGTTTATTACGTGTCCTTAATCCTTAAAAGTCGCCAGTGTGATGAGCTATTAGACTTCCGGTGAGAATGGTTACTCATGAATTGCTTGTAGAGGAAGAAGAAATATTGCCAGTATCATCTGTCTGTTTACTCTTTGATTCGCCATAGTCTTGTACCGAGTTGTATTCTTTCTTCTCTCCCAGGTTATTTATTTATTTATTTATTTATTTTTTATGTTTCTAATTACATGGGAAAAATGTTTTATTCATTTATGTATTAGAAAGATTAGTGGCATGCTCTCAAAGCAAACAATTTTAGGTCACCCACTTCTTCGGTTAACTAAATACTTCAAAGGTATCTATTATGTTTATTCATTTTTTGGTATAATTTATTTTTAATTTTTTACTAAATAAATTTATTTTATTGGTTTATTTTAAATAAATGTTATTTATTATATAGTATAAAATTATAAATAAATTATAATAAGGAAAATTAAAAAGAAAAATCTCTTTAAAAGTAATGCAAAATTAATTAGAACCGTTAGATTAATTATTTTATTAATCAAAAGAAGGGTTTAGGAGAAGAGAAACTCAGGTCACCTGTAATCGAGTATCCTAACCGATGGATGCTAGAATTTTATTGGAGTGTGGTGCGTTCGCCGAACGTTAAAAGATTTTCTGAACCTCCAAAGGGGTGGAAGCTGTTTTCTCCACCCCTTAATTAATTGGAAACCGACAAATAAATAACTATAGATAATCCAGACATGTACTTTTTAAATCCGATGTGCAAATTGAGGTTTATATAGTAGCACTTGTGCGCAAACGTCAAAAAGAAAGAAATTTCTAACTTCGTCATTTTCTTAACTGATCATCATAAATAGAAGGAAAACAAGTAATACCTTAATAATAATAAGCTATTATCACTAGTAGACGTACATAGATATGTACATATATACCGGAAGGTAAAAGATGACTGACCCCAAAAAACAATTATACTGACAATGTAATCACTGATCATGGTTAGACATGAATAACAAGAAAGAGAAAAAAAAAACAGAGAGAGAGAGAGAGAAATAAAAGGACATTAGACGACGTCAATTAATTAACCAAGCAAATCTATATATACGTACGCTGTGGGTGAAAAAATTCCGAGGCCACTATTATTTTATATTCCGATCACGTCAGTTGTAATAATTCTTTTGATAAAATAAAATAAAAAATGGATAGTGTAAACAATTTAGGTGCAATTTTCTATCGATAATCTCATTTTTCCTACACTCTCCTAAGAGCCAGACACGAAAAGCGAGGAAGTAGAATGAAGAAAAGATTAATACACTGACCGGAATGCACACAGTAGAAGATGCAAGAGAGCTGGCGTTGGAGAGACAGCGAGACATTTTTATCTTTCAATTTCACAAGATATACACGTATGTGTACAAATATATATTACATAGAACTCATAGCCCTCGCAGTAGCTAGCCTGCAGCCGGCTTTACATATATTTTTAAGCATAACTCGCCGGGTTTAATCATGTGAAGCAATGCCTTGAATTTTGAACTGCCCGGCATTGGGCGCAGCCGCAGCACAATGTTAGAACACACAGGAACGCGGAGTCAGAAGACAGAGGGGGAGTAACAATATCAAAGAGCATACTTCATGTGGCTGCAGATGCCATAATCGCTAATACTGGTGTACTGGGACCTGTGGTTGGGCCATTTTCAGAACAATTTCGGTATCTGTTTTCAGTAGCTTGCCAGAAGAAGTGGATTAAGAGCATGACAAGCTTTTTATATGCCAAACTCAAAAGAGAGCTTCTGATCAGTTCTACATACACGCTCGAGGAAAATCCATCATCCAGGCAATTCAGAAAAACCTAGTTTAGAGGAAAGGTGATAATGTGCCCTACAAGATGACCGCCTAAAGATTTGGGAATACTTCACCTTCACTCCATTTGGTAATGAGCTTTGTTACACACAAGCTGATGGGAAAATGAGTCAGGATGACAGGGTCTGGCCAATTGCCTTTAGGTGAGGGCTCCAAGTGAGAGAACGCAGCATGGAAGGGCATTTACAATGTTGGTATTGGCACATCAAACGCATGGGGACAACTGACACCTGACACCAAAAATCAATTGAAATGGGCGCAACTACCAATTACATGATTCTATTGTTAGGAAGTTCTACCCAAACCTGGATGCAATGCCTTTTCAAGCTGAGAAACCACCTTTCCATTGTCTCAAAGAGTAACCATTCGTTGATATAAGCAGATGCACAGAAGCATGAGATAGACCGCACTACTAGTACATTGACATGCAGGCATAAGAATCATTGTAGCAGCTATATGATCCATGACCCATAATCTTTTGCAACAATGGATTGACAATGATTGATAGCTTAGAAAAAACTGACATAATTGAGGCAAACATTCTTGGTTCATCACTAGTGAGAATCTTGATAAAGCTGAGACAGAATAATAAGGTCTTGACAAAATTTCATATCCTCAGAATTCCGAAACACTCTGAAACAAAACTCAAAGAAAAGAGATACATATAGAGAAGATTCTACCAAGAAGAGAGAAACTGGAAACATGGAGAGAGTTTACTCTTCTTCCTCGCCTTCGTTCTCAGCAATGTTAAAGTATCTCAGTTCATAAACATTACGGTCCTTGTTAGCTGCAATCACCCGAAGCCAGTCTCGCACATTATGCTTCTTCAAGTACTTCTTTGTCAAGTACTTAAGATATCTGCAAGGCCAAATAACTTATAAGGCTATGAGCTACAAGATAAAGCACTACTGAACACAGCAGATTGCAAAGCCGCCATTTTTTTCCAAAATGGTAGTGACTGGAAATCCAATACCACCACAGAATTATAATTCAAAAATAAATTAATATAGAAATACATGCTCAGCCATTTTACACTCTTAATTACTGTGCTGTAATGGAAAACCATAGCCCCTAATTTCCAATTCGCATTGCATTGATAAAAAAATAAAAAAAATCAACTGACCGCGAAATTAAAATCTTACAGCACATGATTGCAAAACAGTTTAATGAAACATTATGAAATCAAAACTTCAACAGCATATGATTACAAAACAAGTCAATTAAGCCCAAACAGTACTGGTTTTGCAGTGAGTAATTTCTTTCCGATGACTGAAAGAAAAATGTCACAATTCAAATATGCAAGCCTCACGATTTGAATCGAAGGCCTATCAAATTTAAACATACAAGATCGCACAAAAATCTCACATCATGAGATTATGAAAGCAGAAAGCAAATAAAAAAGATAACAAATATTGATATAGCCACGCCTTTTTTTTTTTCTTTTTGGTTTTCTGTATTTGATATTGGGAGTTGCTAATTACCGTTTGGAGAAGTGGGAATCAGAAGTGACGATAATCTTTGACTTCTCGCGGACGACGGTGACGGTATCGCCGAGAGCTCCGGCTTTGCCGCCGACCTTGATGCGTTCCTGGAGGAACTTCTCGAGCGAGGCGATGTCCATGATCTTGTCCTCCACCGGCTTGGAGCAGTCGATCGTGAACGTCGCTCCCTTCTTCTTGGCCTTGGCCCCACCGGCTGCTCCTCCTTTGCTCATTTTTCTGAATGTTTCGCTTAAATATCTGCGCCACACACAGAATATAAGCAAACCAATCACACAGACAAACACGCATCCAATTCTTATGAGAGAATCGGAGATCGATAGACATAGCCGGTACCTCAGCTGAGCGCGAGTGTTTTGGAGCAACGCCGCCCGCCGCTGAAATGGAAGGAGAATAGAACGGATATCGTTAGGGTTTCAGTTTTTTATTGGCGCTTGTTGGGCCATTGGGCCCAAAGTAGCCCGCTTGTGCATCAGTTTGGACTAGGCCGAGAGACACAGCCCATATCTAATGGGCCTTCATCCTACGCCGACTTATGAACATGAGATGCTAGTTTCTGTCGCGTTCATTCGTGTTCAATTCAATCTTTAGAACGCCGAGAATTTTCAGTTGCGGCTGTCAGAAGAAACACTCTGTTTTGGTTTCTTTTCGATTTCTTTTCAGAAAACAAAACAAAAGGGGACGCCAAACTTAACCGCACCACGAGGCTACATGAGCAAATATCCCACCACGAAAGCTTACGAGTCACCAAGTTCAAATCCATCTTTCGCGGTCGTGGAAAAGTAAATATGGAGGAGACCATCGACGCAGCGGTGCCGGAACAAGTGTAATAAATTATCTAGGAATAACATTAAGAATTACATATTTTCCCTTCTTTTGTTCATTAGGTTTCGTAAACCCCAAAAATTGGGCGCGTGTGAAAAGAAAAAACACAAAACGTAAGCGACAAATAGCCAATCTAAACACTGTTTTCTCCTCCGGCAGACAAAAATTGTTCCAAGCAATTGTCTACTTTCCCACATCTTGATGAAACCTCTCTTATGCCCTTTTAACTTCCTTTCCCTTAGCTGCCTACCTGTTTGAGATCACTCAGAAGGGGGCGGGTGGAACATCAAGGGTTGTTCCAGCTTGAATCATGCCCCACCCGATAAGACGCCAGTGCTTCTCAACTCGCCGACTAAGTGCAATCTTCTCCCCCTTACTAGTGCTCACTGGAGCCGTCAGTTGCAGCTTCGCCAAATCATTCTTCACAGCAAGTACTCGGGCACCAGTTGACATTGACCCTATGTTTAGCATAAGAATCTCTCCCTTTGTCAGCTTTGAGACTTTTCCCTGCTTCTCTGAACCCTTCGTCCTGACACCGATGAGTCGCCGTAGAAGGAAGAAGTTAACCTGTATCACATGACAAAACAAATTTAAGAAGTCACCCGTATAGTGTTCTACATTTCCCCGCATAAAATGAATATATAATTCTTCATCCAGCCACGGTTTTGGCACAATTGTTTCAGCGGGAACTGAAGAAAATAATCAAAAAGAAAATGTACCAAAAAGAGAAAAATTAAACAGCTCATCTAAGCCCAACCAACTGAAAAGCCAAAAAAACAAGAGAGAAAAGAGCAACTGATCAGAAAAGTTTGTTGTCTGCAAGCAATTTTCTTCCAAATGCTTAATTGACAACCGGTAGCATCATCTGTCATGCAACAGACAACAAACAGGAGTTCTAATTGTTTCCAACTTAATCAAAATAAAACTTCACCCAAATGTACAAGTTCAAACCAATTGGGGAAGAGACAGAAATAGATTAAGGCTTGCACAAAAATATAGACACCATATTTTATTCAACTCATTAGCCGAAGGGGAAAAGAACATATCACTGGTTTAGCTCCTTACCTCAAGCTCAATAAATACTTCAGGAAGGGACCCAACATCACCAAGCACTTGACCAACCAACCTATCAGCACGTGTCAAAGTGGGATCCATGGTTGTGCCAACGCCAATGAGACCTCCTGGTACTGCAAATTGTAGCTCATTCTGCTCCGCATACAATGAAACTATTCTAGTATATATTGGTGTGCATTTGATATTCCCAGCCTCATCTTTCACAACAATTCCAGGGCGAACCTCAATAAACTGATTGACCTTTAAAACACCCTGCTTGCAGAAGGTCATTGACATTAAGATGTGTACATGTTCAGTGAGTTTAATTTACAAGCTATCTCAAGAAACTGCAGCATCTCAAACTCAAACGGTAAAGTTCAAGAACTAAATCAGGAATTTGAGGGGTCGTCCAAAATTCATTGTTCTTGTCCACCAGTTTTCAAGTCAAAACAAAATATTAGAGTAAAAAACCCAAAGTCTTGTTATTGTTGCAATTCAATCACAATCAGGGCATCCCTAAAACCAAAGCAGAACAGAGATCAACACATACCCTGAGGATGCTGCCACCTGCCACACCACCTCTTATCTCATCAACCTCAAACCCAGGTTTGTTTACGTCAAAAGAGCGAATTACAATCATATTAGGTGGCGAGATAAAGTTCCTCTCAGGAATGGGGATCTTTTTAACAATGTACTCGCACACAACATCAATATTATACTTCAGCTGTGCAGAAATTGGCACCACTGGTGCACCATCAGCTACAGTTCCCTGCAAAGGAAATGGCATATAGAATCAGTATTTTATGTGCACTTTGTTTTCTCCTTTGATCATGATGAAGAATTAGATCAATGAAAATTCATGCAGTTCATCCAAACAGCAAAAGACAATTGTAAAACAAAAGGCCCATAGGTACCAGACCTGAACAAATTTCTGAATAGCTTCATGCTGGTTGACGGCTACATTTTCCTGAATGAGATCAACTTTATTTTGAAGAATTATGATATGTTGGAGCCGCATAATTTCCACAGCAGCAAGATGTTCAGATGTTTGTGGTTGTGGGCAGCTCTCATTTGCAGCAATGAGAAGTAATGCTCCGTCCATGATTGCTGCTCCATTAAGCATTGTAGCCATGAGAATATCATGGCCCTAAAAGAAGAAAATGAAAAACATGGGTGAAAACAGACAGTATTCATGCGAAAACCACACTACCCATTGGTAATTAAAGAAAGGATACAGGATCAACCAATTTTTTCTTTCTATTTTCAGACCAGGAAAAAAAAAAAAAAAAAACTAAACACCTGCCAATAGAAGTGTTAATCTGTGGTTCAATAGACTAGACAGGAAGACTTTTCAGTTGCATCAATCGGAGAAATAAAAACCATATGAGAAAAGATAGTGTGTTGTGCCTGTATCATCCAACAAACAAGTACAGTTTTAGCACCTTACCGGGCAATCAACAAAAGATACATGCCTCAGCAACTTAATCCTGCAGTTTTCAAACCCAGGCACATCACACATAGGACTGTCTTCCTTTCCACTTCCATATGCCCTATGAGAACACAACTCTGATTAAGAATTGAACGCCAGATTGATAGTGATGATATAATCCTCATTACACATAACTCACTTGTAGCACATAGGTCGGGGGCACCGTTCATCTTCACACCGGTATATCTTTGCATTTGCATATCCAAGCTTAATTGTAATATTCCTCTCCAACTCATTTTTAAAACGAACAGTCTACAATGAAAGGAAAAATGATGGCGAGTCATCCTTTGCCAAACAACACATTTATAAAATAGCCCTCCATAACCACATGACTTCTTCTGAACAAGGCTTCACAGAATAACTAACCAAAGCCCTGGCTATTTCATTTACTGGAAACTGTGGAAGGATTTCTTTTATGGTGTAGTAAAAGCACCCTTTATCAGGAAAAAATTCCATTCATAGAGCAATCCAATTCAACACCACTGAAAAATTGACTATCGCTGTAGAGAAAGCACAAAAGATGCTTCAAATCCAGATAACATTACTTTCATGTTCAATTCAAATATACAAACTGTCTGCCAGTGAGTTCAGCAACCCAAGAACATAACCAACACAACTAATGCCCAGTTGCTCTTCAGAGGTCTTCACAAAAACGAAAAACAAAAAAACAAAAACAAAAAAAACACAAAAAGCAAAAACAGCATTCCAAAAATGGCAAGATCACCTGAACACCAGATATTGCCTTCACAACTGTGGACTTGCCATGTGCCACATGACCTATAGTGCCTGAAAAAGGTCCAGGTAGCCAGTTTACAGAAATTAGTCACCCCCAACTCCCAAACCAAAATTGCAAGATTGTTTTATTCCAAAACGGCACAACCAATACAGTCAAATAATGATGATAATAATAATAATAATTATAACAATAAGCATAATATAACCAACAAACCATTACAGGGACAAGAAATCACCTATATTTATGGTGGCCTGGCGAGATATAACCTCAGGAGAGAGTGGATGCAACTTTGTTACATCCAGCTTACTTAAGTCTTGCTCCATCAAACCTTTCCGCGACATTTTCACCGTGTGTTCTGTAGCTAAGAGCACAAATAGATTAGCCTGGCGAAAGTTTAGATTTTTTAAATAAAAAAAAAAAATCTAAGAACTCTCCATACACGAACAGAGAATAAGAGTCGAAAACTAACGTCTAAAAATTAAATGACGGGAGCGAGCTTAAAAATGAAATCCAAGCTTTTGATTCTAAGCTAACAGTACTAAGTGTAATAAAAAAAAAATAAAAAAAAAACAAAAAGAAAGAAAAAAGTTAAGATTACCTTCAAGAGTGTGGTGAGGGTTCAATGGGTGCTTGGAGCTCAATTCTAGAACAAGAGTAGGCGAAGCTGCCGGAGGGACTGCAATATGTGAATTGCAAGGGACGGTCGGTATTTCGCCGGAGAGTAAAGAGACGACGCGGTGGCCGGGCCCGATTGACAGCTGTGGAGAGACGGTGAGAAGGGGAGGAGAGAACGCGAACGGGGGAGGCTAGGGTTTTTGGTCTTTGTAAGATCAGATTTTCCAGCTCTTGGAAATGTAACAAAACTGGAACCATGATCAGAATTGAAATGGCGCATATATGGTCTGAGGGCGTCCGCATCTGTATAGCCTGTGCGTGCGTCGAGGAACTCATACAAATGAACAAAATAATACTGTTATGGTACACAATGACGATTTATAAATAATCTGTCATTTTAAATTTTAAATTTTAAATTTTAAATTTATTAATATTTAAATTAAATATAAAAAAATAAATTTGATAATAAATAGTTAAAATATTAAATAAAAAATCAACAAGTTATTTTAATTTTAATTTCTAATATTATGATTAATGCACTTAATTGAAAAGAAAAAAAAAATTGTTAATGTGTGGAATTCTAGATTGGTGTCACGTGCACTTCAAGCGTGCAAAAAAAATCATGTAAAGCCGTGTTAGTATCCGGCCGAGAGATTTTCTCTGCGAAGAGATCCTAAATTATGATGTTAATAAATGAATTCTGATATAAATTTGAAGCAATGACTTTAGATTTTTATCATGTTCAGTTTTTTTCTTAAAACAAATTATTATAGGATACAAGCGAAACTATCAAATTCACTCGACACGACATCAAAACTAAAATTAAAACTACAGTAAAAATAATTTAAATATAAAATTATAATTTAAGTAAACAATTTTTGACACTACAATTACAATTTTGAGAATTTAGAAATTGTTCCTTTTTTTTTTTTTTTACGAAAGCATAAATTACACCGAAAAAGAA
The DNA here is from genome assembly GCA_019804595.1 of Bruguiera parviflora. Classification (NCBI taxonomy): domain Eukaryota; kingdom Viridiplantae; phylum Streptophyta; class Magnoliopsida; order Malpighiales; family Rhizophoraceae; genus Bruguiera; species Bruguiera parviflora. Next base: position 3,062,464 of record CM034047.1, on the reverse strand, counting down.
AAAATTTAACTATCCCCTATAATTCACAACACTCTCACACCATTATAAACATATTATTCATATTCTTTTACAATATTTTAATTTTTTAATGATTTTTTTAAGAATTCATTTTTTCTTTTTTTATATTTTAAAAATTATTATTTAAATACTGATTCAATCAAATGGATAGATATGATTTATATTGTCAAACTGATTAAATTAAACTTCAACGGTTCATAACACGCTTTAATAAATTTTATTTTTATATTAATTTAGTTATAATTTTAAAAATATTTCAAATTATAATATAAGTATTCAACAGACTCAAATTAATTAATCTGCGTGCACTTCTTGTGTCAACTTAAATAACAAATAAGTACAAGAGTCAATAAAAATCTTCGTGGTGCAACCCGATCCGAAACCCAGGAGTCTGCCTTCTCTTGGGTAACACGCCATAGGAGGCGGTGCAGTTGGGAGACAACCTATGTGTCACGTTAAGTTTGGACCAAGCCCAACCACACGAAATAAATTTTTAGTTTCTCTAGCTTGCCTTGGACCGCTTGGTAGATGTCAATTGAATTCCGAACCTAACCCAAGTCATGATAAGATTTAGTTGGGTGAAATTGCAAAATTCTAATAAGATGCAATAATTTTAACAAGATTATAAAGTATTACTTTTACTTTTTCATCTTTACTACCAAAAAAAAAAAAAAGAGGTCTAAAGCCCAAACCCAAGATGGGTGAATCCCAATAATTAATCCAATTGATAAGATAAACGTACCATCCAAGTTTGAATTTTAAGAATAAATTATAAAAATGAAATTTCTTATTAATTATTTGATATTAGTTTATATATCAGCACGTGTATATTGTTCATGATAATAATTAAATTACTAATAATAATAATACTGTTAAAAAAAAACGAAAAACAAAGGAAAAGAAAGGCAAGCTAGGCTTTCAGGGTTATAAATAATTTCTAGAATAGCGTAAACAATATAACGCAAACAAACAATAGGAAAGTTCCCAGTTTTTATTGTAGGAAGGATTGACAGACGGACGGGCAGACAGACAACCAATGATAAAGGAAGAGAAATTAGGTAAAAATTAAAAATATATATATATATAAAAAAAGGCTCTTATTCTACATTAATCCTTTTTCGCTGGATGAATAAATGCTACTTGAACGCTGTCTACTGTAAATAAGTTACGAGAATGGCAATGTCAAGCAGTGAAAGTGGAGGTAGCAGCACCAGCAGTTGCATCTTCTTTAGAGTCGCCGAATATACGCTGTCGAAAGTCGGAGACCATGAGAGGAAGGCCTTTGCGAAGGGTCACGGTTGGCTCCCAGCCGAGCAGCTCTTTAGCCCTCGAAATGTCCGGCTTCCTCATATGAGGGTCGTCCTCTGTGTTCGGCTTGAACTCTATCTTTGCATTTGGATCAATCGTCTCCTGTACCACCTGCAAAAGTGAACATGTTAAACAATTGATCTCTAAATTATATATATATATATATTATTTAAAAAAAAAACAACAAACCCTTCAATCTTTATTTCTTAGATCATGATACATATTACAATTTTTTTTTTATTTTTATAATGAATGTTTTGACGGTAAAGAAAAAAATAATAATATAATGAATAATAACCTCGGCAAGCTGAAGCATGGTAAATTCACCGGGGTTGCCGAGATTGAACGGCCCCACGTGTTCACCTTCCATCAGCCGCATCAGACCCTCCACCTGTAAATTATTAATTATTATAGTGCGCATAGGAACTAAGTAACTAGGTAAACCCTGTGACACAATTTTTATACCGAAGAAAAAAAAAATTGTTAAGAAAAATCCAATCTGCGTGGAAAATATTTACCAAGTCAGAAACGTATTGGAAACTCCTGGTTTGCTTCCCATCACCATAAACAGTCATTGGCTCCTTCCTCAATGCCTGCGGGTGCGCATGGTGCCATAAATAGAGTGTTGAACCGAAGAAAAAAAGCAAAGCAAGGAGAGGAGGAAAGAGAGAAAGCAATCTCACCTGGGCTACAAAATTACTAACAACACGGCCATCATCAATGCACATTCGTGGCCCGTAGGTATTAAAAATCCGGGCAATCCTGACCTGTAATTTTTTCGTTCTTTTCAGCCAATGTTTTGAGAGAAGTTGTTGCAATTCCCCACCACATACACCAAACAAAAAAAAAAAAAAAGAAACCTCTAGTTTTGGATTGTTAGGTCATACATAACGCGTACCACAGAGAAACTAACCGTGAACAAAAGACTGAAACAAGAATGCGACAATGGAAGAAATAATTAAAAACCAATGTGAGAATTCAGCAACCTCTATGCCAAGCCCTCTGTGATAGTCCATGGCCAATGTCTCTGCAGTGCGCTTTCCTTCATCGTAGCAGCTCCTGACACCTGCCATACGGGCCCCCAATGCAATGCAACAGAAACCAAAAATAAATGCTGGTGTGACAAGTGGCATCCAAGCTACCAATATGTGGCAACTCGAGAAGAAAAATATGAATAGATACTTCACCGATCGGGTTAACGTTGCCCCAGTAGGTCTCGGCCTGAGGGTGTTGCAGGGGATCGCCGTAGACTTCACTGGTGCTGGTTAACAGGAAGCGTGCACCAACCCTCTTTGCTAATCCCAGCATGTTCAGTGTCCCGACCACATTGGTCTTGTGGAAACCACGCGCCAAATTAAATCAAGGACTCCAACCAAAAAAAAAAAAAAAAAATCGTAAACATGAAAATAAAGGCGTTATAATCCTCATGTATGATTTTTTTTTTTAACAACTTTTGTGACTAATGTTATAATCCCTATGAATTTCTTTAAAATATATATCTCATTTAATTTTTTAACAAAAAAAATAAATATATTAGCAGTATCAAGAAAATAACTCTTTATCAATACAGCACAAAGGAAAATACACCAATTAGACTACTAACTCATGTGATCATTTAATTTTTCAAGAAAGAAAAAAAAAAAAGAAGCAGAAGGATTTAATTAAAAAAAAAAATCAAGGAAAGGATATGATAGTTTTGACGGGATTGAACTTGTAGTGAACGGGAGAGGCAGGGCAAGCCAAATGGTAGATCTGATCAACCTCCAATAAGATAGGCTCAACAACATCGTGCCTAATGAGCTCGAACCTTGGGTTACCGAAATGGTGCAACAAGTTCTCTTTGCGTCCCGTGAAAAAGTTATCAACGACGATCACACTATCACCCCTCGCCATCAGACGGTCCACCAGGTGGCTACCCACAAATCCGGCCCCACCTGTTACCAAGATCCTGGAGTTCTTCCTTTTCAGACCAGGAGACACCTTCGCATGTTTCCCTGCCCCTTGCTTTGTCTGGTAAAGGACCCGCCGTGTCTGGATGCTGCTCGAAAGCGATCCGAAAGCCGGGTCCGGGAGCGGATGGTGGAGCTGTGGCGGTGGCGATATGGGGAATGTGCGGAAAAAGAGAGCAGCGATGCCGAAGCCAATGAGGAAGCACACGAGCCTTTGCTGGGCAAGCACGAAATGAATGGGGTTGATGGATTTTGACGTGGCACGCGGAGTTTGAAGCTTCGGCGAAGAATCATCAAGGACCGATTGTGCTTGAGTTGTGCCTGCGTTGTTCCTGTGAATGAGCTCGGAATCCATTTTCCTTTTCCTGTTCCTTTGATTTCTACTATTAATAGATGGACTTTTTTAGAGAAGCTTTTGAGAGGCCTTGAAAGGGGAAAGGTTGAATCTTTCTCAAGCAAAAGAGTGGATGTAGATTTGTTGTGTATGTTTGTTTGTGCGTGTGATGAGCATTCAATGGAAGAAAAAATTTCGCTTTGAATGCCAAAGCATCACGCAAACGTTTCGCGCCACAGGAACAAGTTTTACTCTCACCGCTTATAATTCCAACCTGAAGGCGGAAGGCCTGCGAGTAAATTATTTACACCGTGCAATTGGTCGTGTTAAAATGCTTTAAAATCGCTCTTTCGGGTGGATGGTTGTTGCGGCTTTTCTAGTATGGGCAATATTAGAATGAGAGCAGTCCTACACCTATACCGCCGAACCAATTTGCCAAGTTATAATTACGTTCATGGAAAATTGGAGCAGGGCGCGAGATTAGAACATAGCCTGACATCTATGTATGCGCGTCCTCCATAATGATTAGGGGCATGTTCGACTGGCAGTCTCAGATATCAAATAGAAAGATCTATTGTTCGGAACTATTGTATGGGTGCGTAGGAAATAGAAATGCCTGCAGCAGTTTACTCAAGGCAGGAAATCTTGTTCAGATGACAACTCTTCACATATGATGGTCCAACGAGGAAATCGCACGCCGGATTTTTTTTTTTCCTCGACAGAAAATCAGTAGATGCGACACACACGATTGGCCCCCTCATGGGGCAAATCAAACTTCTAGAGTTTAGATAAGTATAGTAGTAGAGGAATCATTAAAGTCCTTGACCAGCAAGGTGTGGCATATGGGTAATGGGCTACAGATGCTTCCTGGTTCCGTCCAAATATTTGACTTAATGGTACTCTCTTTATGTTAATATCAATAGGCACCTTGTTGACTCTCTATGTGCACTCAACTTCTGAACACATGTTACACATTGTTGAAAGATTATGGGAGTATCATATTACTGCAAAATGGGAAAAAGATAACCAAAGCTGCTAAAATTGTCGGATATCTTTAGGCGGCTTGAAGTTGAGGGGATGGGTGTCCGAAGTAGCGCTCTCATCTTCTTTCCACATTTTTATGGTCTTGTTTGCCTCGGATGTAACGAGTCTTGAAACAGTTACACCATAAGAGGGCATAAATACCAGCTTCACCATCCATTGAACCTGAATGAAAATATCCAACAATGTGATAGCTCTTCCTACTTCACAACCTGCAAATTTGACACTTGTTATATATGTGAAGGTTATGGGGAGAACAGACTGGCCGTGCAATTGTTTGAGCTTGCTGGAAATTTTGACCACTCTTCCAGTCCCAGAACTACAGACTCCCACTGTCACTTAGAATTCCAATACCCATCTCATTTTAACCACAGGTACCAGAACAAGATGGAAGTGAGTAGGTAGCTACTCCAGATCGCCAATAGCATATTCAATCAACACAAGGCAACTGTTGCAGGTCAAAACGGAGAAAGAAGAACGACCAAATTGAGCAAATATTCAATTCAGAGTAAACACGGGCCAAGACCCGTGACTTCTTACTTTTCCGTCAGCTACATGCTTTATGAAGGCTGGATGCATACTGTTTTGCAAATAAAACACCGCCAATTTTAATCTTTCATAGCCCCATTGTTAGGATGCCAAGGCCAAGATTCAGATAAGAATCATTCATCAGGACTTGAAAAAAACTTATAGATCCACATAAGATACCACAGCTTTTAAATCAGTGTTAATACTCTCCACAAACAAATGGTCACCTCCAGGAACCATTACACCTTTCTCATTGATAGCCATTGCATTAACGATGGTTTTTGGGTGGGAGCCGCTCAAAAATTTTGGATAAACATGTTGGAATCATACGCAATGCCAAACATGATAGGAACATACATCACATATCTTGGAATCAAAAAACATAAATTAAAAAAAGACAGCTTGTGGTGATGACTTTGCTTTGCAAAATAGTTGAACAGGTTAGTAAACATGATCTACACCATGTGTCTATTTTTTATCATACAGTGCCTTTTGAAGATACAAACCTATCGGAAAACTATAGAAATAAAAAGACTCATTGCAGACGTTTAAGCAATGTCACTTACCAAGTAAACAGTGCAATGTTTAATTTGGTACCACAACCAGTCATCACTACAACCAGAAAACAGAATCTGTAGATCTTCTAAGTTTGTGAGTCTATGAAGAAAGCCTTTCAATCTTCAATCATCCAGTACCTTTGCACGCATAAAGGATGCTAAAGACTCTGGCAGGTGAACACCACGAAAGGAATAACACTAGCAAAACACAATAAAATATGCAACCTAGTTTACCTAACCATGGAGAAACTTGCCAATACAATAGCTCACAATGCATAACAGGCATGCACATATAATATAAAGTCACAGAATCTGTCAGCTAATTTCTGTTGTGACCATAATAATAGAACAAAAAACAAGAGGAATTATCCAAAGGTTTCCATATTCACAATTTCATCATTTGCTGCAAGGACTTAATGGTTTATTTCCCTGAGCCCAAGTCAATCCACATACCCGTACAGCCATACAAAAGATTCTATTTTGAAAATTGCATTTCTGTGCTGGAAAAGAAAGAATACTAAGCTACATTTAAGTGAATCATTTTGCAAACTTACAGCATATTGTGTGAGAATCCTCCCTTGGGAAGACTGAATTTCTTTATATTATCAGCTGAAGCCGCTGCAAAAATATGTCTGAAAATTTGAAAAAAAAGAAAGAAAAAAAAAAAGAAAATATATAAAAAGGACAATATCATGATATGACAAAGTCCAAAGATAAATTAATAGATGATTAGAGTGGGCATGCACTCTGTAGGATGCAATGCCATGGCCCAATAGATTTTTTGTGGTGGGCGAGAGTTAACATGGTCTTACCTGCAAGAAACATTTCAGAAGATAAAAAGATTAGAACTAAAAGTATCATTTCTAAAAAATAATTGCATAGGCTAGAAATGGACAATCCTCGTGGAAAGGAAATTACAATATCTAAGGTCCCAAAACTTAATAATTGTGTCATGGAAGCCAATGACCATTTGTGGATCGTGGAAACATAATGATCATTTTTAATAACAACGTAATATCCACCCATGTTCATGCATGCAATTGCACATATGCCAAAACTCACATTAAAGGAACTTGAACTGTATAATACCATGAGCATAAGCCAGCTTGCTTATCCAAATGGAAGCCAAAAGAAGCTATGACCATTTCGGAGACTCAGGGTATCAAGTCAACAAAATAATTTAAAGAGGACTGAAATAGGAAAAAAATTAAAAATACATACCAATTGAGTCAAAACAGAGCACACTGTATTAATATATCCAGAAAATGCAGCACCTTGGTGTGAATATCCCAGACCTTTAATCATCATCACATTATACATATATATATATATATATATATATATATATATATATACACAAAATCCCAACTTCACAGAAAAGAACAAATGAATATAAAAAAATAAAATAACCCTGTTCAGTAGGTATAAAGATTGATCGAAGCAATCTACATAACACAACACCCAGCAGACAGAATCAAGACCTCCAGTAAGCAAAAGATCAATGGTTGGGGAAAGAGGCAAGCGGTAGACGCCACTTAAATGACTATGATAAGATCAAACAACCTAAACCGAATATTGAATTTGTCAACAATTAGAAATTCCTAGGTAAACATGAAGAAATTATATAAAGTTTTTACCTTGTTCTGTTCAAAATCCCAAGCATTTTACCTGTTAGTCATCCCCAGCAGCGAACATGGGCATTGAAAAAAGTGATCAAAGGCCCCCATGAAACACAACAAAAGAATGATAATCAAAATGACAGATACTACCTGGAAGAGCAAGGGCATTGGAAGGCGCAGAAGGTTGATTGACCAGATCCGTTGCTGCAGAATTAACTACCATTGCTACATAAAGAATTGAAACTTCTTTAAATAGACCATTGCACAGTCGGTATTGGACAATATTGAAGAAACGTACGTACTTTAGCAAGAAAAAGAAAAACGAAAAAGAGATTAAAGAAACACAGGAAATGGAGAAACAAGATCGTATAATAATTTAACAAAATAACTGTGAACGGGAACCGAGCCGACGATAGCCCAGTTTGAAGAACGTAAATTTGCGGGGGCGGTTGCTGGCTGGTTTCATATAGACATGTGCAATGGTGCCAACGGCAAGTCGTTTCCGAATGACCAATACGTTGCGAGTAACGACAGGGCGTCCTAGTAGTATGCAAGAGGTCACTTGCGACATGTCGCTTAACTCTCATGGATTTTTTCTTTTGGTGCCTTATGTAATTATTTAAAAATTCTCTATTCTTAAAAAAATAATTAAAATAAAAAAATCCCGTATCATTGTTAATATTTAAAGTGTCTCCTTGAGTGGCATACCGTCTGATAAAATAAAATAAAAAAAAAACAGCTTCTAATCACACATTAAAAAATCATAATACTCTTTATAATAAAATAATAATAATTATTATAATTATCATAATCATTATTATTATTATGATTACACCAAAGTGTGATTCCATGAATATAACAAAAGGTGACAATATTATTCAACAACATAACGAAATATGCGTTTCAACCAATACATTCTTTAATTAGACTTTCTCAAAGAGGGTGAGAGCGAGGATCGTTTATGCAGATATCAAAGACACTCCAAGGGTTATCCACAGGGTTGATATCCCTGAAGCTATTGTTGTCCGCTGAACAAGAACCAACTTCCATTAGTCCTGTTGCTGGCGGCGACATCGAGCAGGCTTCTTCTTTCCAAGACTTCTCGCCAAGAAAGGAGAGAGGATGAAATCCTTTGGCCGCACCAAATGTTCCTTTCCCTTCTAGGCAATTAGCTTCCGATTATGTACAAACATTCTGCTTGATCTAATGAATGCCATGTTTCCCACAAAAAATTTAAAAAAAAAAAGAAAAAAAGAAGTAACAAAGCTATTTGCAACAATGATCTTACAAAGCTACATTTCTTTTATGGCCATATATTTTGCACAGGCTATCTACATGCACATGCTAAAAGCCACCGAATCAAGCCGGTAGTCCCACCATAAATAGCAATCACTTGAGGAAAACTCAAGAAAATTTTCCCGTCATGAAGTGAGGTTTTTGTTAGAGTGGTATCCAGCCCTGTGATGAAAAGAAACTAGTGAGTACAAGCATTGAATCTGGTAAGCTAAAGAGTACAGAATATGGAGGCATGACATTGTAATGAGCTAACCTTGATTAGTCCTTTCTCGGTGCCGCATAGAATGATATCATTAGCAGTAAGGAGGCTCGTTATTTTGCTGCCTGCTGATATTCTACCCACTTTCTGTTGTGTTCCTCTCAACCAAATCTGTTTTGGCATATTGTACGCAAAGCTAATTAGGATGGCTCTTAGTCTCACAGCCAAAAGAAAAGCAAACAAGCATTCATGGTAGCCCAATGAGGGTGCATTGTCAAGCAATAGAATAGTCAATTAACTGTAATAATTTTTCTCATAAGATATGACAAAAGGAGGGAAAAAAAAATAAAGAAAGTAGCACTCTACCTGAATGGTGCTGGTTGACGAGCTGCGGTTTATGTATACGAAGTCTTCCACCACTCCCATGTCTGTCACACTTCCCCCTTTCTCTGGTGCTATTGAAAATTGGGGATTATATCGCATTCTGCAATCCTGTAATGCTCTTTTGATCAATGGAAGCTTTCTTGTTTTCTATTCAGATTGATTGTCATGCTTTTTACCTTGAGTTTTGAACCTTCAATAGTTGAACTTCCGCTATAAAGCCAATCTCTGTACACAGCAATGGAATTGATGGGTTTTTGTTGCATCCTCCAAAACTTTGTTGGGGCTTTGATCTCTCGCACCCTATTGTTTGTCATTGCTAATTCCTGAAAGAGTCATGTGTCATATGATTCTCTTATAGTTAAACGATGTTCTGTCAAAATAAGCTCTTCAACCCAACCTGTATGCTTGAGTCCGTGCAGCCTATATAAAGCTTCCCCTGTACAGCCATCATGCATTTCACTTTTTTGGTCCTGCAGACATCTTTTACCGTTCTAGATGGATCCAAAATCTGGAAAATAATGAGTTTGTAGTTGAGGGATTATCTCATGAACAATTTGGTTAATCAACTCGGTGACTTCTAAATATTCATCACTATTCAGTTTTACCTTGATCCCGTGGCCTTGTGTGATTATAACAATCATTTGGCCATATGTTTCTAGCTTTTGTATTGGTTCCTTCATGGTTACAACCTCAATGCACTCCAATTTCCTTTCAACAACCTTCCAAACCTGCGGAAAGAAAGTGCAATTTATCAAGAAAATGATTAAAAGACTTTGCATCATGTTGCTGACCAACATCTCGTGGTCATTGTAATAAAGCGTCATATACCCTAATTGTTTTATCAACAGATCCACTAATCAAGCTCTCTCCCGATTCAAATAGAGCAAAGCATGTCACTGCTTTCTTGTGTTCTTTCATGTGCCATAAAAGAGTTGTCGATTGCACTTTAATATCCCACACCTGTTCAATAGATTCATAAGTCAATATCTATTACCAGAGACAAACTATGCCTTCTGTTGTTGTCCGAAAATTAACAGAAACAGTGCTTTTCAACATTGAACTATATGATAGAATTTCGTACCTTAATTGAACCATCAGAACATCCACTGCATAGTAGTCCTCTGTAGTAGACAAGGGCAGTTACAGATCCACTGCTGCTGCAATTTGCTTCCATAATTTGTGTGTGCACACAAGAAATGCGCTGTTCTTATCATTGTAAGAATTGATGTGAGACAATAATGACAAAGAAGAAGAATGCACATCCTATGTTCTTACTTCTATCACAATTTGGAGAAGTTGAGGCTACTAACCGATTTGTTGGGCAAATAGTAATCAACCACTCTATGTAGCTCTTCGGCCATCCAGATTACACTTGAAAAGCGTCTTAGTGACTCCCTTACTCCTTCTGAGAAATGAACAAGTTTCTGCATCCCTTTGGAAGAAGAAAAACAAAAACAAAGAAATAAGAAAAAAGAGCAGCATCTAAGATAGAAATGTAACAGAACAATGCAAGATCTACTCTAAATGACAGTGGACACCTGTTAATAGGAGTATTACCTCTGCCGGATGCATAATTATAGATGCAAAGACAGGCTAGAAGTCTCTCTTCAAGCTCTGATCCCGGATGCAAGAATTGCTCAATTCCATTAAGCAAGATATTACATGCAGAATGCCTTATTCCATTTGGGTACTTTGCAACTTCAAAACCAAGCCATGCGACCGCTATGAGAGAGTCACGAGAAATTTTCTTTATCTTACTATTTAGACCTTTGTTCAAAGCACGGAAGATAGGTTTCCATGAGGAAAGGAAGCCTTTTGCAACGTTTCCAGACCATGAATCAATTCCTGCATCCTGCATTTCAGACATCCATTAATTGGCATCGCCACTTATTGTTATTGTTGTTGTATCAGTTCTTAGTTTCGTAATCTGACCTGCAGACTGTCGTCCAACCAATCAAAGTTTTTGATCATGTTGCGGTGATGGAAGGAGGACAAGCCTGCCTTTTTTACAAGCCATGCCACTGTGTACGGCTCCCCTGTCCAAGCATAGGTTCCTCCAATGTTCGCCAGAATGAACACAGACAATTGCTGTGTACTAGAGCCTTCTTCAGATGCCAATGACTTGAGGATTATCTTCATAGACTTTTCTCTGAAGACACTTGTACCGGAGGGGTTTTCCTGCACATATTTGTCAGCTGACCAGATCAATTAACATTGTATCATTAGTCACAAAAAGGAAAAATCGCATCCTAAAGTTGTCAATCCCTTTCCCGAAAGTAGCCCAGGTAACATATGGCCATTAAAAAGTCCCAGGAAATTATAGTTACCAGTGTTTCTAATTGAAGCAGTATATTTGCTGCCAATAATTGGAAATCAGATTGAAGGGTCTGGACACAATACTCCAGTATTTCCACAATTTCTGCACCACCTTCTTTTTGTATTCGATGCATTACGCTGATAGCTGATGATCTGACACAAATCCGGAAAATAGACTTGTAATTTTGTTTCATGGAAGATGTTGAGGTCGAGGAGCCAAAAATAACTGAATTACTCTTGAATAGTTTTATTTACTTTTGTCTAAAGCTAAAGTGTGAGTTAATGATTTGCAGCTCCTACCTTGGCACGCAAAGTATTTCATGAAAAAACTCGAGGGCAGTGAACTTGGCATGCTCCTTACTGCTCTGCAGGAGACATTGGAATGGAGCCACAGCAACAGATTGCGATACATATTTTCTGCATTGTCCATCAAACTGCATGCACTTTATCAGAATTTTGGCCAAACTGACATATTCTTCCATATCACTACTGCTAGCAAGATCCAGGATCCTGCAAAGTATGTGAGGAGAACTGATTGCAGATAAGTGCATGTTATTGGTAGCACAGTCAAATGCGGTTACTAAAACTTCGATCATCATCAAGGATGCTGCAGGAGGTGTCAGCAGAAGTGATTTTGGTTTCTCGTTATAGCAGCTTGAGGTGCAGACAACCTCTACCAGTGATGGTAAAAGTTCTAGAGTCTTTATCTCTGTTGGAGATGGATTTATCAGGTAGATAAGGATAGCTGCTTCATGCACCTTTTGCTTTAGAGCATTTGCCAAATCACACAACTGCAAACCTTTCATCTTGAGTTCTTCCATTGCTGACATGTTCACTGATATAATTGATGTAATTATAGACACAGATGCCCTTATGATTCTCTCCTCTTTGGAAGTTGAGAGGGCTTTTAGCAGCTGATTCAAAATCACATCCTTCAACATTGTGTATCTTGCTCCTCTTTTATTGTTCAATATTTTGTATATGGTTGTAACTTCTATACTGTATTCTTCACATTTTACTAATCCTTCTGACAAATATAATTTTGGAACTGCTTTCTCAAGAATTGCCATCAACTCCAAATCTTTGCCTGAATTCCCCTTTGGGCTGTTTGGGTTCTGTTTTTGCCTTGTTGATCTTTTGCGTTGCGAGAACCTGCTTCTTTTCAGTGCTGTGGGTACTTCTTGCTCTATGACCTGGGCTTTGAAAGGCTGTTGTGACTTATGAGATGAGCATTCCTGTAAATGGCGACTCCACAAGTCCTCTCTATCTCCAGAGATGCATAAATCCAATCTGCCGGAGAACCAGTCAGAAGCATTAACTCCCTCGTGCACTTGATCTTGCAGATCAGGCGGCATGAACATCGTTGTGTACGTTGAGCTCTGTGTGGAGCAAGGGGCCTGCAGCTTCTTGTACAAGTCAGCAAAACTTCACTTGGAAAAATAAGTAAAATGCCCAATTTAATAACAATTACCTCCGATTCTTTAGAGTCATAATAGTAGCATGATGTCGCTGAAGTTGGTGTGTCCGATTCAGATTCCATCAACAGTTCTCGGAGGGAATTTATGCTTGCACATTCATCATGCCTTTTGTTTTCAGTTTTCGACGTTGGAACTTGATTCAGCTGGTTAGCTGTATTGTCTAATACATAAACCACGGGATCAAGTGGACGCACCATCTCATACTGCATCGATAATTGAACCAAACAAACGGGGATATGAGATTGTGCAGACCATCTAATTTGCTTGAGTCTGTCGAATGCGTGTTATATGCATATTCGCAACTGATAGAACTGAGGAACCCACAAACTAAAATAGGGAAGCCGATTTAAAGGAAGCTTACATTTTGAAAGCAGCTGCCTTGCTCAATAGAATTTGAAGAATCACTGCTATTCGTCACCGTTTGCCTGCCATGAGAATCCAATGATTATGGTATGGTTCCAAATTTCAGATTCTCAAAATTTCTTAAAGAATGAAGTAATATGTTAAATGCAACTTACGAAAAACAGTGTGATTTGTCTTCTGGGGCTGAAGTATCTCTGCTTCTGCGGCGCCACTGAGGAGCATCTCCACGTAACATAACCTGATAATACATTAGCCAATTCTTGCACCTCTTTGCGCTCTGTGTTATTGCTTCGTCGAGATTATCCTCACTAAAGTTTCTAATGGATTTGTCTGGCGTGCTTCTACTCGCTCCCAACACCTCCATTGCAGACTTAATACTTGAACAAAATAGACTTCTGGCGAGGTCCAGCTCAAATTCTGCCTGAACAAGTCGTGGAGAGACCAACAGTGCTTGAAGAAAATGCATTGCAGCCTGCCACTCATCGTCTTGGAGCTTCTTGACCACTGAGAGGTAAAAATATGCGCAGCAAACTAAATAGCAGTTTCGAATTCCAGCAGTAACTCCATATTCATCGAGCAACGCCGGAACCTGAAGCATTCCTTCCGAATTCCCCAGCAAATTGGCCTTTTCTGCTGGACATTGTGCTCGAATAGCAGCTTCAATGCCTTCAATGCCCCAGTAAAGGTTAGAGAGGACCGAATGGTCTGCGAATTCAAAGTATATATGCTTTTGGGTACTTAGCCTGGAAGTGCATTGTGATTTCAAGGAATTCCAACATTCAGTATTTGCTAATAATTCAAGAATATATTCATTGATTGAAATGACAAGTGCCCTTATGGATTCAATGTCTGGTCTTTCACGATCACGGGAAAAAGCTGAAAAAGAAAATGTCGAAATAGAAGCCATAAGCTAATAGAGTTGCTGATTTCATGAAGAAGAAGAAGAAGAAGAAGAAGAAGAAGAAGAGGATTACACTGTAGAGGATAAGAAGGGGAGAAACCGATTGGAGAGAAAGACATATAAGTACACGAGAATTCACGGCTTAGAAAAATTGCCCGTGACAGCTGCCCTACTCCAGCCAAGTTCCAAACTACATTGGTCCCTCTATTTCTCACTGCCCTGCTCAAAGACAAAACGTTGGAGTGCTGCCTTCTATTTCAGGGATTGAAAAGGCGAAAGAAAACAAATTTTTATTTGGTTTATCTTCACATGCCCCTTTAATCATTCCCCTTATTCTACGTTCTTATTTCAGGACCATAAGTAATTGTTGTTTTTTTTTTTTCCCAATTATAATATAGGCTTTAGAATGAAGCTTGATATTGAAGGAATTTTAGTACGGAGCACCTGTAGGTTCCTTTACCCTGCGGGCCATTTTTTTCTCATTAGTATGCAGTGCATGCAACACGTATCTCTGCCACTAGTGACACAAAGCAGCTGCAGATCAGGAGTCAGGACAATGGGGAATGATAGGATTATGTGCTTAGCATTTTGTCATTTCACGTGGAATTACTGTGTAAGAATATAAGAACATTTTATTCGACAGAAGAAGCTTCATTACACAAGCAACGATGCATGAGGTCCATGACTCACATGAGAGCAAATAATTTTGAGGATTCCTTATTTCGGGGACAAGGAAAATACCCGTGAGCTTATAGCTGAGGTAACTTTGTCAACGGCTATGGATGGGAGTTTACATAGCATTAAACTCTAGTATATTGGGGATATGTGGTTTTTACTTATATTTTGTGTACTAAATGAAATCACAGATTCTATAGGAAACACATATCACACAAATTTAGTCCGATAGGACTCGGGTAAAAAATCCTTTCATCACATCACTTCGCATTCATTTCCTAAAAAAAGAGTCCATAAAATTTTGCGTATCTTTTATATTATAAGGAGCGTGAAACTAAGGGAAAGAACCAGAGAATTTTATTTTTTCACGTTTTTTTTTTATAATGCTTATATGGCAATTATGCTACAAATATTATATAAGATAAAGTTAGAAGTCTGGAGTAGCTGAGTTGAAATTTACAAGTCAAGTGAGTATATACATGAAAACAAACCCTTCTGTATCATGCTTGAAATCTTCTAAACTATTTATTTGTTTTGCTTATCTCGAGCCCAACATGCCCCTTGTGGGGATCATTTTGGCCATGTGTTGCATTTTGTGGTCAATTTATGCGAACAGTCTCGAGGTTGTCATGAAAGGAACTACCCTTTCGCTAGTTGCTGAGCCCCATCTGACCTTGTTCGGCTCTCTCAGGCCCTCTTGCCAGAGAAGGTATAATCCTGACATGCAAAACAACCGGTAGAAAAATGGGCCTGTAAATGATGATCCAAAAGAAGAAGAAGAAGAAGAAGAAGATGAGAAATACACGTAAATAGCTATCAAAACATTGCCTAAAAATATTGGCTGTTAGTGGCAGTGGTCGTAGAAATTAAGCATAATCTTTTTAATTCACAATTATGCAGACATTGGTATGTTGTTATGTTGTAGTCGTTGTTAAATCATAGTCTAAATCCCAGAAAAAGCCCACTCAGGATTCAAGATTGATATCTCTGGAGGGGACCCCTCAGTTTGGATAGATGGATGAATCGGAATTGGACGTTTCGTCTGTCACGGGCACCATACTATTTGCTTCCGCAAAAGAATAATGCAGATATATATGTGCCTTTTTTTTTTCTTCTTTTTTTTCGGCAATGGATCAGAGTTCCCATAGTCCCCGGAATCCATATCATCAATGTAAATGACAACGAGACAAGAGCTTGACTCGGCGGAAAAAGTCTTGGGATCACGGATTATGTGGCATTGCAGGCCCCCCGCTTTATTTTAATATATAGTTTTATCGATAAGATGGCTTTCACCTAGTTATTTATTTATTTTTTATCTTTCACTCTTCTTTTCGAGCCGAGCTTGCTTGGCATCTTAAAGTTTGTGCACGAGGGCCACAGCCGTAGGCTAGGCCGAATGATAGAGCCCCGCGTGACTGTGGGCTCTTCCTAGTTGGCAATATTTGGGGTGCTAGAATTATTGGTGTTGAAGATTTGGCTCTTTTATTTTCATCAGAAGACAAAAAAAAGAAACAACCCACTCCTTGTGAATGTTGATGAAAGATGCAGCAGAAGGATGCTTTGCGACTCACGAGAGAGGTCTAATAATTTGTCCACAAAATTGGCACACGCTCGATTCGTTTTAGGTTGGGAGACCGACAGACAAAGTTCCAGAATTGTGATTTGTAATGTACACAGTTCCGAGAGCAGTGAAAAACACACGAAATCTGATAACTCGGAATCCGATGAGTTCTAACATTGGTTGAGCAATTAGAAGCTGACTAGACTAACTACTAGACTAATCCAAGCAGCCACCAAGCTTACAGGGCTTGCGGGAGGTTAGAGAATCAAATCTCTTCACCTCTCAAAACCTCTCCCTCTTAAGAGGGATTTAATTAAAGTGTAAAACACTCTGTCGTAGTATATCCACACGTCCTCATCTATGTTAACATTTAACATCTAATTATTAACTATTTCACTAGTTTTTTTGGACCCCATGAAAAAGCAAATTAAAAAAAAAAGGAAAGAGAGAGAGAGAGAGAGAGAGAAATTGCAAAAATCTCTTATATGTTTATTTTGCATCTATTTGGGTCCATAAGATCGCATGTCTACGTGGTTAGTCTCTCTTTTTTTTTTTTTTTTAAAGTGGCTTAGCAGTTACAGAAAAGAAATAGATTCTTCATTAAGCAACGAAAATAGACCCTTCATCTTTGAGTAACAAAGTTACAAAACAGAAACAAACACAAAAGGAATATGATTTCTTATTCTCTTTGTACTCTCTGAAAAACACGATCAATTTTCATTTATTCTCAAAGCTAGAAGTATTCGGGCAGCGATATTACCTTGACCATATGAAGTTCCAGCTGTGCAGTAGAATTTTCGGTGATCAATGTGCAAGATTTTCTTGCAGCTCTACAGGAGTGAGTACCTCCATCCTAAAGTATGTTTCTAACGGCATTGGCGTGGGAGCCTGAAGGGCTGAATCCTGGCATGCTAGTGTGTGATGGTACTTAAGAGATACTTCGTTTTGTCTGTTTGTGCAATTTTCGTGCCAGCAACATGCAAAAACGGCAGCTCTCCACAGAAGAATTTCGGCATGAAATTTTGCACGAATAGAGATTGGATATATTGTTGTTTGCAATTTTGTGTCAATTCCGTTTTTTTTTTATGATGAGTAATTAGCAGACATAGACGTGATTAGTAATTAGAAAATTATGATTTTCTTGTTAATTTTTTTTGTAATTTTACATCTAAATATTTTAATTTTAAAAAAAAAATACAATTAAACTGATTATATATATATATATATATATATATATATATTTGTCATTTGTTGATTAACCTGGTTGTTACTAATACACAATGGAATTATTATTTTCTTCGGTTCTGCATAATTTCTTTTTATTTGTAAGGACTAAGGATCAAGATTTACCCCTCAAACTTAAAATTAAAGTAATTTTACTATCAAATTTTATAGTCAGCCAGTTCTATGCTTGTACTTACTGGGCTTGAATGAAAAAATGAGAAAAAAGATATCTGGATTGGGCCTGGTCCAAGTTAGACCTGGCCTAATCCATGAACCAATCAACAATTCAATCCAAGAGTCCTTTTAATCTCTATCAATCAGCAGTTCTTTGAAGATCAATTTCGGTCTTTCTCTCTCTTGATACGTCGTTTGTTAGCATGTTAGACTTATTTGTATAAACAAATTTCAAGAAGTCAACGGAAAAATATGTTATTATTGTAATAAAAGAAATGATTCCTTAAAACTTAAAGGGTTCCCATTGACTAAAGTAGAAAAAAAAAAAAACTGTAATTGCATTATGTGGCCAAAGCTCTATGTCTACTTAACTCGGCAATAGTTTTGAAACATGTTAGGTTGATCCCCTGCGTAAATGTTAGTACTGAAAAAGAACACTTGCTCGAACATATCTGATAAAATAAATAAATAAATACTGTTTCTGGTACTTGGTTGGGTGCCATCTGATCTTATCAGAAATGGGTTCTTTTCTCATTCTTGAATCGGTTGACGCATAACCCATGTCGAGTTTTTCCGTAAATGTCCATGCTTTCTGCCTATTCTCATTATTCCACCTCCAAGTGCTTCTGGTTCGCCGGAGCATTGGCGTCAGGTGAATGCACTCGGGAACGACGGGCAACAGCCCCGTGTGAAATTCCAACCAATAAAAAGAGAAAGCTGTCGCTCTCGTTTATTGATTTGATTTAGTTGGCATCAATTAAAACTCAAATTTAAAATTTTTAAATTTTGAGATGGTTGTTTCATTTTCTTGGCAATAACATATGCTTTGGTTTATGGAAATAGTTGGATTGATTTATGAAGAGAATTGAAGACGGTGATAAATCTTCTTCCGTCCCAGCACGCCCTCCAGCCCAATTCGAGAAGATTTCTGAATGAAATTGCTAATTTTTTGGCCGCTGATTATTATTAAAATTTCAGGATCCCATTTCCACTCGAATCAGTTGGTAGTTGCTGCAAATACACCACGATTATAGACTAATTTCAACTAACAAGTTTCACATTGATGAAAGAGTAATAATATAAGGCAACATACCAACTTAACACCAACTTAACAGGTTGATGACAATAGTAAAGCTCCAATTTTTGTATAATGTGATGTTTAATTTCGATGTACAAAGAGAAAAAGAGTAGTATGAAGCAACTGGGAACAATCAGAAAAAGATAGAAAGTGCTTTCCTTCCTCTTTCTGTTTTTTTTTTTTTTGACAAAATATTAATGTATTATGTATCTTTTTCTTCTTTCTTTTTTTTTTAGAACCCTTTGTTTTTTTTTTCTTGTGTCTAAACAAGTTCAAACTCAAAAGGAAACCAATTCAAATTTAAAAGTGTCAATTTTGGTAATTCCAAGCATGGAAACCCGAACAGTATTTTGTTAATATATATATATAGAGAGAGAGAGAGAGAGAGAGAGATGAAAATTGTCACTTATACCTTGTGTTACGCAATATAAATTATTTGAAAAAATTTGGCGATTTATTAGGTGATAGAATTACACTCAATTTATCCCGATTCATGAATTTCAAAACACATGGATTTTGCTAAAGAATGCACGTGGAATGATGGAAGCAATGGTAAGAAACTAAAAATAGAAATATCATAAAAAAAGATAAGGATTTGTCCATCTGAGCTTCTGGGTCCTATCGTATTTTTGGGGCTCTCTCTAATTCAGCTCATAGCTTGTTAAACGGACTCTGAATTACGGGCTTTGAGCCCTGCAGTCCCGAACTCCGAGACAGGTTATATAATCCTTAAAGATTTTTCTCGTCCAAGGCTCAAGGTCTCACGCTGTTTAAGAATTTTGGTGATCTCATGAAAATCTATTATTTACCAGAAAGTATGTACACGAGCTCATAGGTAACTCGAATGTCTTCTAGGTGACTCCTCGTCAATATTCAAGGAGAGAGGAAAAGATTTCTTTACGGTGATTTTATTTATAGACACCGGATAAAATGGAAAATGATGTAATTTTTAAAATAATAAAATATAATCTTATTTAAAAGTTATACAAAATAAATTTATTAATTTCTTAAAAAGAATTATATAAATGAAGATTGACTGTCCAACATAAATAAATAAATTATATATATATATATATATATAGAAATTGTGTAAATTATTTATTTAAAAAATTTGTCTAGATTAAAGCAACAATATCAATTCACATTAAAAAAAAAGACTAACGGTTTCTTTATTGGCATATAAAAAAAATTAAGAGAGAGAGAGAGAGAGAGAGAGAGAGAACTCCTATATAAACCCCAGGGCTCCCCTCTGTTTAACCGGCCCCCAAACAATTAGGGTTCGCCCTAAGCTCTCTCTGCTCCCGCTCTCTAGGGTCTCGGGGCACAAGGGGCCGCCGCCACTACCTACCATTCCTCGCCCGAAACTGCCGGCGTAGACAAGTTGATTTGCAGCGAGCCCATTTTGGTTTCGTTTCTCGTTTATCATTGTTTCGTTTCGGCTTTCCCCTTTCATTTCTTTGTCTGGTCTACGGTTTCCCTCAACGATTTCTCTATTATTTTTTAGGGTTTATTGTAACCTGTTGACCGTTAGCCTCTTCGGTTTTTGGCGCGGTCTTTGAGCGAGGTAATCGATCCTCGATTTTGGCGAGTTTTACTGGTTTTTTTTTTCTGTTTTAAGATTCGAGATTCGGTAACTGGGGCTTCTGGTTGTGTCTTTTTGTGTTTCTTGTTGTCTTTCTGTGCGTAATTTACATATTTTGTTGTTTTATCTTGATTATGGAGAATGGAGAATGAGATGATGATTTTGATGTGTTTCCCTATTGGTTTGATTGCCGTGATGATGGCATCAGCTATGTATTATTTCTATTTGATCATTCCCTCTTCCATTAACTATCCCATTTCGTTCATTTCTTTTATATTTTTATTTGTTTCATAGCTCTCTTTTGATTTGCTTTCACTTCCCCTGCTGGCCTTGATTGCAGCCCCCTTTTTTCTTTTTTAAATTTCCCAGCAGTTCATGTAAATATTTTCTCTCGGCATTGTCATTTGCTTGGGGAAGGTTCGATGCTTGTTGTAATCTCTAATTTGTTTCCGTTGCGTTTGTCAATACGGTTGAAAATGAGATGATGATTCAGTTTGTTTCCTTATTGGTTTGATTGCCTCTATGATGGCACTCTTGTATTAGCTCTATCTGATCATTCTCTGGGCGATTCAATATATTTTCTTAAGTTTTTTTTTCTATTTGGTTTTCAAGCACTACGTACCATGAGTGCACTTTTATTGAGAATTTTGAGGAAATATCTAAATTATAACTATATTTGGTGTGTTTGGAAGATGACATGAGTACCTCAGTATATTTCTCATTGGTTTTTTTTCCTAGTTTTTCTACTTGGTCAATGATGCTGCAACTAATCTGCATGTTTTGACTTCTTCCAATTTGAATCCAAACTTATTGTTGCTGATCTTAGAATATCTGCCTCCTGTTGCTCTGTGTAGAAGGTTTTTATTTTTTTTATGATGAAGGGTTGTATATTTTGAGAATGAATTATACTTTACAGACCTTGCTTTGAGAATCTGTTGACTATACTGGTTGTTCCCAATTGATTTGGTTGAACTATGATGGCAGTCATGGATTTTCTTTGTCTAATCACTCAGTTGGCAGTTCAATATATGCAAGATTTATGGTCTCCCACCATATGCCTTGCATCTGAGAAGTTGGAGGGTAACTGAAACTGAGGTTTTATGGTAGCGATTATCAAAACAATCACTGTCAATTCTGAAAGTAACATTTTATGCATAGGTGCACACTTTTGTACTCCTTGAGCTTTTTTTTTTTTTTTTCTTTGGGAGTTTGAAATATTTGTTACAAGCAGAATTTTGCCCTCCCCCCCTGGGGGGCTGTTTTCTTCTTAAGAGTGACAAATCTCAACTTGGGTTTTTCTTCCCCTACTGGTTCTGATTGTTGCAGTGATTGCAGCTTGGTTTCTATTAGTCTATGGAAATATTCTTGCTGCAATCAAAAACCCTTTTCTGCAAACCTTCTAATGTTCTTGAAAAGAACTTTGTACACATGGTAATCGGTAATTTTAATCCATTCTGTTTGTGCAATTATTGGATTTGCTTAGAGAATGAGATGATGATTTAGTTTGTTTCCCTATTGGTTTGACTGCCTCAATGATGGCACTCATGTATTAGCTCTATCTGATCATTCTCCTGGCAATTCAATTTATTTTACAATGCTTTCTGTTTCTAAGGCAGCATGTGTACTTTACACGTGCACTGACAAATCTCCAATAAGATTTTTGAGCATTGATAAATATATCTTGCTATTTTTGATGATGGCAGCTGTCATTTGGTTTTGGAATGCAAGGCAAATGGTGTGGTATGTTTTGAGATTGAATTGAACTGAATAGGCCTTGATAGGAATGAGATGACTATTCGGCCTGCTTCCCTATTAGGTTGATTGTCATTATGATAGCATTCTTGTTTTAGCTAACGGATCTATTGGCAATTCTTCATGTTCCCTCGAAAATGCAATATTTATCCCTTCAGATACAGTGATCACATCCAGGAGAGTTTATTACAATAGTGAGAACTTAAAGCTCCTAGCTGCGCTTCAGACTATGGAAAACTACTGAATTCTGATGGCGGAGACCATATGTACGCTGCCCCTCCTGATTTGCTAGCTATTTCTGTTGTGCCTAAGCATTTTGTGCCCATACAACATGCGCGAGTTAATCCCAACACAATTCTGTTAATTGTAGCCCGATTTTCATAAATCTTTCGTGTCAAACACCAAAACAAGGGTCAGACGTAAAATGTTGGAAGGCAGACAGCAGCACTAAAGTCCTCGTGTGTTCCTGCCGGCGGCCCTAAGTGTGCATGGTAGTGCTGGCTCCGTTCCTTACCCGCGACCGGAAGGCCATGACTGAGGCTATCTCTGAGCTCCTAAGCCCACTGGGTCTCCATATCTGGACTCTCTAGTTTCTCCCGCCCGATTACGTCTCTTTCTCCACTGGTGGACCAGGCGCCATTGGCCGAGTCAGCGGGTCGCCGTCTGGGGTGGTAGCCCTGCTTCATTTTTTGTCCTTTGTGGAGGGGTCAGCGCCTTGTGGGGAAGGGAAGGTGAGGAAGTGGGCGCCGAGTTACACTGCTGCAGTGCCACTAGGGCTACTCGAGTCCTCGCTCTGTTCTTTTCTAGGATCATATTCTTGCTTTCCAATAGCTCTGGCGGCGGCGATGACGATTCTTGTGATTAATTAAATAGAGTAACGGGTTTGTTCATATATAGGTCAGGTCATTCTGTACTTTTGTTTATCTTACCTTTTCTCTCCTTTGTTGCCTTCTTTTTGTTCTAATTCTGAAGATCCTACGTATACGGTGCAGTTGCTATATACTCTACGTAGATGAACATAGGATATGGGATTTTTGTGCGCAAATACCCTGTTAAAGGAAAGGTGGGTTTCTTGTATTTATTTCGAGGGTGTTGTGATAATTGACAGTAGTTTCAGGGCATGCAAGTACGAGCAAGTTTAAATTTAAATAGGAAATAAATATTAATGGTTATGATTAGTTGATGAATACTTTCCGCCGTCTTTTTAATTTTTCTTCTACAAATAATTATGAGAGTTTGATCATGTGAAGAGAAATTTGATAAAATCAAGTAAAGATAAAAATTTTATATATTACATTTTTACATTTTATGCAATGTTAGTATAAATAAATAAATATATTTATATATATAAATTCGGGGCTTTATCAGTTTTGTGTGGGCATTTAAATTTTTAGCCAATTATAATCTTCGTGCAGAGTTGCTGCCGCGACTCTCTCTTGACTGATGACTAAACTCTAGATCCGGCGCCTGTCACCCCTCATACGTTTCCATTTATTGTCTTCTAATCGGCTAGTCAATATTCTCACGTGCTTCTTTTTCGCCATTTTCCTGACTGGTTATTTCACTTTGAATCCTCTTTGTTGTAAGTATAATTTTAATACGAGACTCGCCATTCGATCGAATTCCTCCCTAGTCTCTTTTGTCACAGGGTCATTATCTTCTCCTCAAAAAACAGTTTATTGGGATGTGCAGTACTCTCGTTTATAAGACCTAAGTTCCTCATTTTCTTTGACGATATAAGAGTGAGATGATCACGACCCATTATATTTTCCCACCCGAATTCATCAGTATCCTCATCAATGTTCTCCCTTTTCCTTGACAATATGGGAGTGGGAGTGGAATGATCGCGACTCGTTACATTCTCCCACACTAAAAACATCGATGTTCTCGTCGATGTTTTTGGACACGCACACCAAGTCGGTGAAACCGAGGATTCTCGACATTACACACCAAGTTAAGGTTCTACGGTGAGAGGTATAGACTCTAATATTACTCTGTCATAGAATCATTACTTTTTTCTCAAAAGATAATCTGATCTTTTTCCCAAAAGATAACCTGTTGGAGTGTGCAGTACTTCTACTTATAAAGTTCAAGATAACTTGACCTTTTCTCCAAAAGATAATTTGTTGGGGTGTGCAATACTCTCGCTTATAAGGTCCAAGATAACCTGACCTTCTCTCCAAAAGATAACTTGTTGGAATATACAGTACTCCCGTTTATAAGGTCCAAATTCTCCTTTTTACTTAACAATATAGGAGTGAGATGATCGCGACCCATACTCCCGCTTATAAAGTCCAAATTCTCCTTTTTGCTTAACAATATAGGAGTGAGATGATCGCGACCCGTTACATTCGCTACCTTGGCTCTCTGTTCAGCCCGTCAGTTGAGACTAGACTAAGTTCCGCACACATTTGCTCGGTAACAAGTAACAAGTAACAACTACCAAAGTCTGCGATTCAGGAGTTGACATGTCCACAAATCAATCACTATGGAACTTCGTTTTAGTTGAGATGTATTTATCATCCGCAGTAGGCCTCTAATTCAAATCCCCGCAAATAATTTGAAGTGAATATAAATGTTGAATCTGACTCAAACAGTATCCTGAATGCTACAAACGACAAATTCAAGCCCTTTACGACATCCATATGATCGCGTGAGCTTGCGACTAGAGGATACTCAAGTCCTTCGTCTCCTATCAAGCACGAGGGGGTAGAAGGTACAAGCTGTCTCTATTTGTATTTTTAATTTTTCCAATTTAGTCTGGACGAAAGATTTTAGTACATGAATTACAAAACTCAGAGCACTTAGACATCCTTTTTTTTTTCTTTCAAAAAGAAAGAAATTGTTCATTACAGCCCGCTACGCACGGACAAAATATGGTGAGGCCCCCCGTGTTTCCCGGGTTTCACCGCTGCAGAGAACGTGATTATTTTGTTGCTTTGGCTTCAGATTTGATTCCATCGGCAACAAACAGAGTGACAAGTTGAATTGTCCTTCATTATTGAACTAACATACTCGGCCTCGAAAGTGAACATCAAGATGCTTGGGAATTGGAAATTTTACCTATGCTAACGGTACGCTAACAATCTCCCGGAAATCCCCTTGTTTGATGTACAATCCTTGCCCATGGAGGAAAATGACAGCAAAGCCAAGGCACTCCCATGGAAATAAGATCACAATATCTGGCTGTGTCTGCAACTCACCAATCGGATTTCTGGCTCATCACCATAGTCTTGTCTAAAAAGCTTTTCTTTCTTCCAGCCTAGCCTATTCTGCAAATTAAAGATATACCATTGTCACATAAGATCATGCATCTGCCAGAAGAAGTATCTGTGCCCCCTTGGAAGAAAGAAAAACGGCTCCACACACAGATCCTTATTGAGACGGGGAAAAGAATTCCTATTGAGCCACTCAATTATATCAGGAACAAAAAAACAATCAGTTTTTTGGAACACCTATAAATCTATGAACCTTTGTATAGGCTAGGGTGCGGCATCCTTCAAACATCATTAATTAACTTAAATGATTATTTTTTGCATCTTGCGTTGCAGAATGCGTGATATTGCCATGCACGACTCATAGATGTTGCATCTATTTTGGAATTGGAAAATTGGAAAAGAGCAAGCACGGGTGAAACAACTTACTGCAACAAGTGGCATTGGCCAACAGAGAGCAATTATAAACCTTAAACATGATCCCCTAATTTCTATGCAGTGAAATCATAAAAACCACAACCATGAAATCAACCGCAAAGTAAAATTCCATATGGTGAACATGACATAAAAGCCAGCAAGTCTCTTACAAACTGGTGTAAGCGATTGTTTGAATGAGACATAACTCTTTAAATGGCATGCCAAATAGGGAATTGAACCAGAAGATGCCACAGAGAGGAACAACCATTCAAGAAAACAATATGCTGGACGACAGAAGATATTTCAAATTGAATTAACAAAAAACTGAAGAATTTGTAGCTATGAGTAGTCAAGGAAAAATAAACCACCTTCATCCAAATCCAAGATTCTGTAGTTTAGCACAGCTGGGAGTGGGCAGATTTCTGTTCCAATGATGTCTCTGGGTTTCGATGTGACAACGATGCCAAAGCATATTTCTGTAATCCTTAATCACACTATCCTCAAGGTTGGTCCGAGTGAGACTTCCTAGAGGGAAATTCTCATCAAATGCCATTGATTTGACAAAAAAATCTATTCCATGCTTCTCAGTCATTTTGGGAATCTGATAAGAGTTATTCCTATACAATGAATAATTGGGCTCTGAAAACGGCACATAAGCAAGCACCAATATCAATAAGAATGGCAGTATCTGCAGAAGAAGAATCAGATTGGGCCCTCCTCTGTGAAAAGCCTCCCTCTGTGGACTACCCGTTGCCCTGCTCCAATAAGCATCATGTGCTCTAAATATGTCCGTCTGACCAAAAAATGACCGGAATATCTCATCTGGATCAAAATCATCATCATAAAAGTCATGCACACTTCTCCTCCTCCTAGGCCGCCTAACATTGTACTGTTGCTTATTGTCAAACTCCTCAACCCAACCTATCTGGTCATACTGTCTCCTCAAGTCACTATCACTCAGGCACTTAAATGCCTTGGACACTTTCTTGAATGCTTCGTCAGATCCTGGTGCCTTGTTCTTATCAGGGTGAACTTTCAATGACAATTTCTTATAAGCCCGCCTAATTTCCTCAACCGAGCAAGTCCTTTCTAGCCGAAGAATTGCGTAATAATCTTTATTCCTGTTAATCTTCCCAACCAGTTCCACCTGTTCTATTGTATAATCCTGCTCCCCATTTAAGCCCTCATCAATTTTCACCGAATTAGCCTTATTCTTATCATCATCATCATCATCGTTACCAACAAAACATTTCTCCTCAACAAAGGGCACATTGGACCCCGAGTCAAGCTTCTCACAAGCAGCCAAAAGCTCATCAACAGACAAATTGTCATTAAGCCGTTGTGCAATTTTCAGGAATTTCAACGCCCGATCCTTGTTACCAGATGCAATAGCTTCTTCAGCTATCCTCACGCATCTTGATGCTTCCTCTTTGTTAGCATCCATAATTTCTTTTCCCTCCCTTTTCCTCTTCCTAACACATGAAAGCCGCTCCAAAATTTGAATAAATTTAAAAAAAGAAAAAAAAAAAAAGGAGGGTACCTCTTATTCAAGATCAACGACAACCCACTAAAATTCAGACAGAGAGTGATCCAAATGGTCAGAGTCAGAAACCAAGATCGCACCTGAATATGAATGAAAAGGAAGTGAATGATTCAAAGCCGTATCCAGTAAAACTACACGGATTAACAAAATAAATTACAGTGCAATAATCAATATGAGCTAAAATTATGGTCTCAAGAAAATTTTGACGATCGCAATTGAAAACCCAACAAAAAAAATTAAAATAAAAATAACAACAAATAGAGAGAATTACTCGATCCACAGAGAGAGAGAGAGAGAGAGAGAGAGGAAACGGAATTAAGACCCCGAAGAACACGTTTTCTTTGGGTTAGCTGTTTATTGATGCAGGCCCGGGCTCAGGAACAACTGAGTCGCGATCTCGTCAGGCTTCGAATGAAAGCTCGCCACGTCAGATTTGACCAATTGACCTATCATTCCCAGTGTCTGGAGAGCTGAAACGAGATCTCGCCACGTAGGATTTCAACAATCAAACATTCTACTCTCGATTTACTGGAAAACTTTTTTTTTTTTTAACTCATCTGACTAAATGGAGTCAAAATTGATGAAGTTCAATAAATTTATATTCAATAATGAAATATCTCGTTATTAAAAAATTATTTATTATTATAATAAAAATTATAAATTTAAATATTCATCAAAATATTTAATAAGTTATATATATACGCATAAAATTTATTTTTTAACAAATATATGAGATATTATTTTTATTTTTTATTTATTTAAAAAAAATTAGTAAGATCCCGAAGTTATAAACTTACAGAGATACAAATTACACACGAAAACTAATAGAAACTGGAAAATCCCATAAATGTTGACGAAACTTTGATCGACGCCGCAGCAAAAGGACAGACATGTTAATTTCAGAAAAGGTCAAGCCCTTTTTCGTAATTAGGCCCGCCCCCGATATTTTCCTGGTTACAAGCGAAACCCTCGCTTACGTGTATATAAGTGGATGTCCATCTCAGCGCGAGGCTTCTTACGATCTCTACCGTTCGCTGCTTCTCCTGAGCTTTCTCTGTTTGGATCGATCCGAGAGAGGGAGAGACAGTCGCCGCGATCATGTTGGTTTATCAGGATCTACTTACCGGTAATTTCTCTTACACTGTCGGACTCTGTTTCGTGAAATCTGGCGTCAGTTTCGATTGATTTGAGCCGTTTTGTCTCTTGGTTTTTGTTGATTGGCTCGCGAATTTGCTAGATCTTAATTCGATCTGCCTGTTTGTAAGATTTAAAATTCGGGTTTTAATTCTGGGTCTGTGTGGAATTTTACTAGTTGAGTAGTTATTCGGCGATCCTGAAGTGTTGTAGCGCAGATTCGATTGGATTTGGTATTTGATGTTATTGGTTTCTTGTTGGCTGTTAAAATTTTCTTGAAAATTATTGTGAGGAGAGTTGTGGATTGTATCGGTTGTTAAGAATTCGGGTATACTTTGTTGGCTTTTGGTGGTATTGAATTGGAATTTGAGGTACATATCTGCGTGTTTGAGTGTCGGGATGTCAGTGGCTTTAGATCAGGCAGTCTTGTGCATGGTTTTTCTATTCGGTGGGGAAGTTTGTTTGGGATCAGATGCATTCAATGGTGCAAATTGGCTTTGTTTGTAGTGGAGTTGTCTGTTTAATTATTTCTAAAAATGGTTTATTAGGTGACGAAGCTCTGGGCATTGTCCCTGAAGCCTTAATTCATGCTGCTGTTTTTCAATTTTCTTGTTTTTGGCTGTGTCTGGACAATTTTGTCTGTAATGAATATTTCTGGCCATGGTATTTTCATGTTGGCTTTTGGCATTTTGATGTCTGATAAAAGATTCTTGCACATATGAGTCTAAAGGTATATATGGCTATGATCTCATGCTATGACATTCATGCAGTTAAAGAGATCACAAGTTGTCTAGACGACAAGAACTTCTTACTGGGCAACTCGCTAACCCAGATACTTTATTGATTTTTCATGAATCTCAGGCGATGAGCTTCTCTCGGATTCATTTCGATACAAGGAAATTGAGAATGGGATTCTGTGGGAAGTTGAGGGAAAGGTTAGTGTTACCATGATTATAGTCATGAAAATCACGTTTATCCTATGAAATGCAATTGTGATTTTTCAGCTTTTATTTATCTTGCGCTTCATATGCTTTGTCTCTAGTGGGTTGTTCAAGGTGCCCTTGATGTAGACACCGGTGCAAATCCTTCAGCTGAAGGTGGCGGGGAAGATGAGGGTGTTGACGACCAAGCTGTTAAGGTGGTTGACATTGTTGACACATTTAGACTTCAGGTGAGCTGAACTGCCTTTATTTTTAAGGGTTTGGAGCTGCTCGGTTCTTGGTTAAGTTTTCTTTCTTGCTTGAATCCCCACATATTCAAGAAAAATTTGAAACGCGGTAATTGTTCATTTGATGCTTGCAGGAGCAACCTCCTTTTGACAAGAAGCAATTTGTCACATATATTAAGAGGTTCATTAAGTTGTTGACACCTCAGCTTGATGCAGAGAAGCAAGAAACCTTTAAGAAACACATTGAGGGAGCAACTAAATTTCTGCTTTCAAAGCTTAGTGATCTCCAATTGTAAGTATTTGTCATGACTGCCTTCCCGTTGGTCTCATGTCCAACTGAATTTTTCCCAGTTCATTTTAGTGGATGCGCAGGATTTTTTTAATCTTCAGTGCCATATAAGCTTGGTTCTTATTGCAGCTTTGTGGGGGAGAGCATGAAAGACGATAGCACTTTGGTCTTGGCTTACTACAAGGACGGTGCCACTGACCCAACATTTTTGTACTTTGCTCATGCTTTAAAGGAGATCAAATGCTAAGTAGTGTGGATTGCTGGCTTCAGAGCAGAATTGCTTGCTGTGGCCCCATATTATGTTGCATTCCTCCTTATCTATTATTTTTACTGGTTTGCTCGAGGCTCCGTGCCTCCTGTTTTAGTTTTAGTTGTTGATTTGGCTGTGACATTCTTTTTGTTTGCGTCGCCTGGGTACCAATGTTTTGTTCGACAAATTGATCAGATATTTATTGGGTTGTACTTCAGTTTCCATAAAACTGGTTAATTATTTTGCCTGAAGTTGAACTTATTGATGTTCTAATAACATGCGATTGTCTTCTAACATTCCAGACTTATTCAATGCCTCGTCTTTGATTGGCAAGGTTCTTCCGCAAACTGTACGTCAGATGGAATTAGTTACGCTGGTTGGGGACTTTGAAACCGTTAGACTAAAAATATTAGAAAAATACTTGCAAATAAGCTTTACAGTCATATCTCACAAGCATAACGTAACAGAGGAATTTCGCTATGTAGCCGGGGAATAATCTTATTGATTGTGGGAATGATTTAAAATGTTCATTGTTACCATCTATTAGCGAGAATGGTTTCTCCGCGGTATTAACCCTGGGTATGTTCTTTTCTTTTTCTGGTTGTTTTAAGAGTATCGTGCAGGGGTTGAGTGAATTAAACACACACTCCCCCGTTGCATCTGTTATCACCGAAAACTTGGGGACACCAACTGCGGAATGGGTACTGCAGTTTTCACGAAATTGTAGATTATTAGAAAGCGGAAGAATACAGAAGAAAGAAGGCAACGACCAGGGACGATCACGGTTCTTTGGGCTACAAAGCTTATTACAAAGCCAGACGAAGTGGCTCGACGGTTGTGACACAAAAACGGCCGGGGTGCACTTTGTGCTCCGTGGTCACTGACGCTGCCCAAAATTGCTTCGCAAGATTATTATTATCACGTCAATTGATTGCATTCAATAAGCAGTCCGTCGATCTCTAATCTTAATCGCCACGATGCTATCGACTGAATTGTGCACATTGAACATAACCAAATCTTGACCCCCCCCCCAAAAAAATCCGAATAAAGTCTCTTCGTACACGATGGGAATTAAAATACGCAAGTATAGGATTGTACCTTTTTCATGGCTTCATAATTATGACTGCCCACGGCAACATAGAGGCATGATGTTTATCTGCAGCATGCCACCCGAGACCTGAGATCCCTAGCAGCTACCACATCATCAACCTGCAAGCTTTTCAATATTCAAGTGCTGGGATATATAAACCACCAAATATAGTGGCCGCTACTTAGATCTTGCTTACAGCTTAGTTTCTCTTCCCCCAATCCAATTGAACCAAGAAAGTGTTGAAATATAAGCTCTTACGCCATTTTTATGATTCCATCGAAAGCAGGTACTTAAAAAATGAAAATGGGGTGAATATACACACATGCATACATTCAATATGTACACAAACAAGAGGTGATAAATGAAACTTCGAAGTGAAGCATTCTGAAAAAATGTTTCTAAAGATTGTCCATTCATGATGTGCGAAGTGTAAATATGCATGCATTATCTTTGCATAATAGATAGTTACCCCTTTACTCTTGCAAGTATTCTTGGTTTTTTGATTTTTTTTTTTCTTCTGTCTGTAAAAATTAAAAATTAAACTTTATACTTAAAATAAAGAATACAACGACTCTATTATTAAACCTTATAATCAGTAGCCAGCTTTGGTTTTTATTCAATGACTCTTTGAGCCGTCTTCTTCAAATCTGCCTCCACGATCGGCATAACATCAGCCGATCCTGCATTAATTTTACGGGGGAATAACTATACAACAGAAACAAGAGTGTTTGGCAAAATTGCCCTGATCACCGTTACCATATGGTTGATGACCTTGATCTGCAAAGTCTATAGCCTGAACTTTTACATATTCGAAATTTTAGAAACTTGTCAACGACGAATTAAATGGTGCAAATAATTCTTGCCTGTAGACAATCGAAAAAACGTACGTTGCACAGCATGTTCTTCAGAAAATTTTTACTTGGTTCAAAAGAGAATACGACGGAAAGGTTTGTAATTAGTACATTAATTTGGCCACTAACGTCAAAGCACTAATTGTCTGAGATGATTAGAATAATTAGCCCTTCAATGTCCTTCCCACAAAAGATCAGTTACAATATTTTAATTTTAATGGTAAAATGGAAACGGGATAGCTAGACCGGTCCAGCCGGACCGAGAACAGAAGTAGGAATTCCATTGACATGTGAAAAAAAGATGGGAGTTTGAATTCAAATTAGAGATTTATGGAGGAAACCCTTAACTCAGATTTATGCCGTTGAGGCCACGATTACCCTCAAATGGCAAGCTGTCTCCACGATACTGTCCCACCAGGTTCAAAGTGAATAGAAGTATGCATGTATTAAGCATAAAAATATCGCCCAAGGTATCATTAAGGGGTTCTAGAGGAGCCAATCAGTAGATAACTTCATGGATGGCATCTAGAAAGAATGGCAGAGTTAATTGTGTGTCTAGGAATCGTCAAAATTTAATTCAAATTGACAGTCTAAAATTGTTGGATCTCAAACTCACACACGCTAAGCTGAAGCAAGGCTTTGTTCAAAAATGGGGTATCGCTAGGGGGTATGGTATGGTTGAGGCCAACGTCGAGAAGGGTGTTTTACCGATCTGCCTCGCTCTGACATCCACCCGCAGTATTTTTCTCCTTGTATGGCCCACTGTAACCACGTCAACATATCCCGTGTGAGGGACAATGACTTAAGCCGAGGAAAATTGATCGGGATGATGTTGATATTTGTAGAGGAGACAGAATGTGATCCAAACCCGAAACTTCACCGACACGTTCAAGATTCGACTCATTCAAAACTTGAAAAATAAACATAAGGTCCCAACTCTCTCAATATATATATATATATATATATGTGAGTGTGATAATTTATTCTAATTAAAATTTAAGTTTTAAATTTTTAATTATAGATATAATTTTAACATTAATTTATATATTTAAATATTTTAAATATAATTAATTTGATTCAAATTAAAATTAATCTAACATTTTACTTAGAATGAGTTGTTTAACCCCTCGTTAACACGAAATACAAATAACTTGATATTTTAAAGAATTTAAAATCAATTGACTCAAAATTCAGTAATTTTACAAATTTATAAATAAAATAATATATATTGTGAAAATATAAAATAATCTAAATTAAATTGATTCAATTTAGTTAAACAAAAACATCAAAATATACTCAAACTTGGTCTTAAACTATATAAAGATTGTTTATATTTCATTTCACGTCTACAGTCCAATCCATGAAACCCTTTTTAACCGATATGTATAGTAAGAAACAAATGCTCGAAAAATAACATCTAGTAAATATGGCATAATGCAATTCAAATCTCTTAAATATCTCTATGTTATTTTTTCCTTCAGCTAAAAGGCCTAAACTACTACGCTCCCATTGATGCAAGGTGTTGAGTCAGGATATCCGAAATCCGACCAAGCAAATGGGAAGAGGGCTACCAATGTCAGAAGCTGCCCTGCAGAAATTCCTTTTATTATCATTATTATTATTATTATTATTATTATTATTATTTGAGGATGCGCTCTTCTTGGGAATTTAATATCGCATAAGAGTTGCATAGGAAACACGGCCTTAACTTTGTAATGACACTGTTGTCTTCATCATTTCTCATGTTCTTTGGGTATGATTTTGCCCACACTCAACTTCCATATGACACATGCACCAGTCTATTTCACTAAATAAAGTGGCAAATTAACTGAATAATTTGGGCCAATCATAATTGGGGCTTCTTTTTTTTTTTTTTTTTCTCAGGTACATCAGAAGATCTCAGTTGTCTTTCTGTTTCCTTTTAAAACTTTTTTTTTTTTCTATGTTGGGTACATTGGAAGAGGAGATCTCAGCTCTTCATTCCTTTGCTCGAAAAAGGCATTTTCTTATTGCATTGGCTGGGTTGATGCTCCGTTCTTTAAATTTGGTCAAACTTACACTTAAGTAGAAAAAAAAAAAAAAAAAAAAGATCGTAGCCTGCATTTGGCTCGAACTTGTCAAAAGAACAATAATTTTTGTTTAATTTTAGTGTATTTATAAATTTTTAACAGCTACGACAAATGCTTTCTTATTATCATTCCAGCATCCAATGCAAGATTGTTATTTGACAATCGTTCTTACTTGGTTCGGAACACTCAGGAATTTCAAAATCATGGAAAATTGGCAGGCCAATCTCAGCGAGACGTTTGATCTCCCAGGTCATTTCTCACATGGGACGACATAAAAGTGGAACTTAAAATTTCACCTTCAAAAATTCGTTCCAACCGAGAAGAAGTAGAGTCATCAATTTTATTTAACTTAAAGCACAATGTAGCTCTTAAAGGAATTATCGTTTTTTTTTTTTATCACCGAATATTATAATTTAGCAATAAAAAATCGTCTGCGATCATACTAAAAAAATATATATATAAATACAGACTTTTATTTAATGAAAATATTTAATAAAACTAAATATGCACTAATAAAATTTACGGACATGAGTTTTTTTTTTTTGGAGAAAAAGGAAAAGAATAACTGTTTTCTCGATACCCGTTGTCACGTGCCACGTGATACAAGGCCAAGTCCGTGACACCGTGGTATGGTAATCTCGGTCATTTTCTCACTTTTTCTTGGAAGGGGGTGGGAAAATCAATTTGAAACCACATTGGAGGCCTATGCGACTCGACAAAGGAAGAGAAAGGCACGTGACGGCGTCCAAGCAGACAATCAATCCAAAGCCCCGCCATCCATTTGCCCAAAAATTTTGTTAGTGCGTTTGGTAATCTTTCACTGTTGTGCCGTCCGAACAATTGTGATTGGTGAATTTAGATTCGTTGGTGTCTTTTATTCAAAACCCAATTTCTACAGTGTCCATCAAAAGTTAAAACAAATGGTATTTACTTTATTACAATGAATAGGCCGTCTACACGGAATGGACGTGTTCACGTGCCAACGATCATCGCGACCTTATATTCAATCAATTATAATTATGATCTCTCTTATTGTCTATATTCATTATTATTATTATTATTATTATTATTATATCATAATTATAAGATAAAGAAAGCAAAAAAAAAAGAAAGAAAAAACCCCAAGAAAACAAAAAAAAAAAATAATGCGACATAAGACTGCGAAGCATGTTTTCTAATCCGATCCCTTTCTCGAATAATACATCCGTTGGGAAGGAAGAAAATAGAAATTTAATTCGACATAATAATAATAATAATAATAATAGTAATAATAATAATAAAGAAGAAGGTATTTGAGAAACAATATGCTGCAAGCAATCCAACGTAAATAATTGAATCGGTAACAAAACGGAGGGCTAATAAGTCATTTCATCAGATTTAAAATAGCCGTTTAATACGCAAAAGAGAGGGGGTTTAAGGAGGGTCAATAAAGAGTCATTTCGTTTGTGCGTCCCGTTGCCGTTGAGCCCCTTCTGCCAGGTGCCAATCCGACAATTGTTCGCTTCCGACGAAAGGTAAGAGAAAAACTCAAAGAGGCGCGCCCTTGCCTTCTCCTTCACGACAAAGAAATTTCTAGGGTTTTTGCGTCCATTCCTCAAGTTCAGATCTGACTCGCATCGATCAAGATAGATCGATTGCTCTTGGGCTCCGTCCGGCGATTCTTTCTTTTGTAGAGATACGAGCAATGTGATTGAAGAATTCGAAGTTTTTGAATAATCGATCTCTGTGATCTTTGTTTTGAGGAAAGAGCGTTTTGGAGTTGAAATTGGGATAGGATTTTTGGGGTTCGATTGCGGAGTTTTTGGATTGAGATTGGGGGTTCCGGCTTAGAGGACTCGCTTTCATGTTCTGTTCCGGTTTTGAATTTTCTCCTCCTCGTGAGTCTCGTTCTTGCTCCAGTTCTTTAGATCGCCACGCGTATTGCACTTAGGAATTGCAGTTGCATTTTGTTTGTTTTTTTTTTTTATTCTTTCTTTTTGGCTTTTTTGGGGTCTTTTTGTTTGTTGTTTCTAATTCTGTGGGTCACATTGGGTGTAGCGGTGATAATTTAGATCTTGAAAATTGGCTCCGCAAAGGCGATCGCATCGCCACACTGGTGGCCAGATGCAGCAGAGCAATGCTGCAGCTGCGACCACGCTCTACGATCATGCTGAGGGTGGTTCGTTGCACAATGCTGGCCCCACAAGCGATGCCGGCGATGCAGTCATGGCCCGGTGGCTCCAGTCTGCCGGCTTGCAGCATCTAGCTTCTCCTTTGGCTTCTACGGGGATTGACCATCGCCTCCTCCCCAATATCTTGATGCAGGTAGAGGTTTTTGGGTCCTTGTTGCATTTGGGTATTTATGGTTTTGGGTGTTTTGCCAACCGAAGTTTTGGCTGTTGCTAAGCTATGCTTGTGCACTTGTCACGCTAATTGAGACATCTTTCAACGCCAGGGCTGGTTCATGGCAAAGAAAATTCTTTTTTAAGATCTTTTGCCATGTTTAAGTTTGCAAACTATTTTATTTGAATAGGGTTTTCACATTACTCTTTTTCAGGACGGATGGTAAGTTTTTGTTGTGAACAAATCATTTCAATTGCTCTTGTGGGTGACCTGATATTTGAAGTCAGGTCGGCCAATTTGATCAGTCTTTGCTTTCTGGTTATCTTTCTGCCCAGTTGTTCTTGAATTTGGTTTTTTTTTTTTTAAGTGTTTGAAATGGGTTTAATTAGTGCCCCATGCTTGTAAGTATCTCCATCCTTTACTAGCTTTTTTTTGTTTCTTTCTTTATCAAAGGGTTATGGAGCACAATCTGCTGAAGAGAAGCAGAGGCTTTTCAAGCTAATGAGAAACCTCAATTTCAGTGGAGAATCTGGTCCTGAGCCTTACACACCTGCTGGTCAAACTTCAGCTGGTGTGGCTGGATTAGATGGCTTTTATTCCGCAGAATTCAGGGGGGATTTTGGAGCTGGTCTTTTGGATCTTCATTCCATGGATGACACCGAGCTCTTATCTGAGGTATGATTCTTCATGAGGAATAGATTCTATTTTGCAGTATGAGACGCATTTTGGTTTCATGGCCTTAGATTGATACAACCTGAAGCTATTTTTATCTTTTGGTGCCAAGTTCTGTTCTAGGTCTGAGATTGAATCACAGTGCTTGATGGTAGGCTGTGTTGTTGGATGCATCTCCTTCACTTCCTTTGTTTGTCAGTGATATGCATCACTGTAAATGCTCCTAACATGCAAAATTAGAGGTGAAAATAAGTTTGGCTGATGATCTAATCCATTTATTGTGGACTTAAATACGGTCTTCACTCACACGTTTTGGCCTGTACCTGTAATATTTTCCCTTGAAGAGAAAGTATCCCACCTCACTACGCAATACATTATTGTAATCATTGTTACCTTCAAAATTGGATTCAGAAGTGCCCTAAAGAATTCTGATCTGGTGTTTCTTCTTTAAGCTTTCGCCTATTGCAGCTTTACTGTGTTGGTTAAAATATTGTCATAATCAGAATGGATAGTTTGACGTGTGAGGGAGCAGATACTTGCTCAATTGGAAATTTTCTCATTCATTTTCCTATGTTAATCACAATTTTATTTTGACCTTATTGGCAGCATGTCATTTCCGAGCCTTTTCAGCCATCGCCATTTGTGCTAGGTCTCCCAAAAGGAGTTGAAAATGACTTTGATGTGACTACAGATATATCAATTCCAGTTCCTACAAGTGAAAAAGATAGCAGCACAAGGGAAACTAATGTGGCAAAAATTAAAGTTGTGGTAAGATGGTCAAATCAATATAATCCCCCTTTCCCCCAAACACTCCGTGTTCCATGTATGTGTGTAGGCTTGCGTGTTGGGGCCCTGAGGTGTGTTCATGTGCATGTAATTTGTAGACATAATTAAGAATTTTTGATCTTGATCCCTCACGTTTAGATACATTCTGCAGTCTTTTATTAGTTTACTACTGGAGTCGCCAGTTAAAATCATGGCTTGTTTTCTGTTTTTGTTTTTCTTTTTTTCTAGTAATATTGGTGAAGAGAATTTCATAACAGTAGATCACCTTATGGTCTTTCACAGTACCTTACTAATTTCCTGTGACTTTGTTCCATCTTATTTAAAACTAGTTTAAGACTAGCTTTGTTCTTTATTGACAGAAAGTTTGGGAAAGTTTCATAATAAGCTTTTATATGTTATTCATCTTAGGTACGTAAAAGACCTTTAAACAAGAAAGAGATTGCTCGGAAGGAAGACGATATTGTGACTGTAAATGATAATTCATTAACCGTCCATGAACCCAAACTGAAGGTTTGTTCCCCTGCTATCTTTGGAATGTCTTACAATTAGAATAAAAAATCACTTATGAAGATTGAAAACACATTTTGACACTGTTATGTTTCTATGCCATTTTTAGTTGTTAGCCTTGACTTCAAAAAACTGATTTTTTATTTTTTTTTTGTTTAAATGAAAAGGTGGACTTGACTGCCTATGTTGAGAAGCATGAATTCTGCTTTGATGCTGTCCTGGATGAGCATGTCACAAATGATGAAGTAGGTCTTCTTCTTATGAAATTGTAAACTGATAACTCTGCTTTATCATTCATCTTAGTCATGGGAATATATGAATACCTTCACAGTCTTGGTAATGTCAGATGCACTTGTAGTCAAACCAGAGTTTGAAAGTGATTTTTTGCTCATATTTTGTTCCTAAAGTGGTTATCAATCAATACATTTGGCTTCTCAATGATTATTAATTGGTTACATTAAAAAGATGATTGCTTTGCATTCTTGAACAGTTATATTGGAAGACTGTGGAGCCAATTATCCCTACCATCTTTAAGCGAACAAAAGCAACATGTTTTGCATATGGGCAGACAGGTAGAGATATGGACTAATTCTTCCTGCATTGCACATTGAATTTGTTATCATTAATGCACAATGCTGGTTTGGATGGAAGGGAATTTGTAACAGGAGAGGTGCATGTTCATAAACATTGAACACTGGTGAGATGCATCAAAACTCAGAAACAGCCAAAATCACTTTAAACATTCACCAAGAGGTGGTACAAATAGAATCAGCTCTAAGTACAGGATGCTAAACAGAATTTTGTTTTTTTAGTGTTTTGTTGCTTGTTTTTTCCTTTTCATTTTGGGTTGGATTGCACAGATTACCTTGGTATTATTGTATATTCCATGCACCTTTCTGTATTCCTTGCTATTTGCACTGTCAGTTTCTCAAGCTAAATATGGTGTGCAACTGAACTACTGATCATGTTCTCATTTCAGGGAGTGGTAAGACCTTTAGTATGCAACCACTGCCTCTCAGAGCCTCTGAAGACCTTGTTAGATTGTTGCATCAGCCAGTTTACCGAAATCAGAGATTCAAATTATGGCTTAGCTATTTTGAAATATATGGTGGAAAGCTCTTTGACCTTCTCGGTGATAGGAAGTAAGTACTTATCTTTGATTTTCTGCATCTTCATTTCATAGTTTATTGTGTTTCTTGCAAATATGAATTGTCTATAGGCATTATTTCCAATGCCATCTGATGATACTGAATATTTAGCATGCATTATCTCTGTCGTCTTTGTTGTCTTCGGGTGTTTGTTCACATAACTATCAATCTGAGAATGAGGTTTTATGAGTACTGAATGGCACTTTCAAAGGTTGCTTGATGACTCTATCGCTCTCAAACAGGAAGCTTTTCATGAGAGAAGATGGGCGGCAACAAGTTTGCATTGTTGGACTGCAAGAATTTGAGGTTTCCGATGTGCAAATTGTTAAGGAATATATTGAGAGGGGAAATGCTGCAAGAAGTACTGGATCAACTGGTGCTAATGAGGAATCTTCAAGGTCACATGCTATTTTACAGCTTGCTATCAAGAAGCACAGTGAGTTAAAAGATTCCAGGAGAAACAATGATGGGAATGATTCCAAAATTGGAAAGCTTGTTGGGAAAATTTCTTTTATTGACCTCGCTGGTAGTGAACGTGGTGCAGATACAACAGACAATGACCGACAAACAAGGTACATCCCCCAGATCTCTAGTCCTGATATTTGTCTGAGATCCACTATTTAAATGCTTTAGCAGTCATGCTGGTCAAATTAGATGTGTTTGGTTGACAAAGAGCACATCAAGGCCTGTTTATCAATCAATTTTCTTATCTTTGAAAAGATTGTGACCTTTAGTCCATGGGAAATTGCATTTGCATAAGATGAAAGTTACTTTATGAGGTGCTAAAAAGGTTGGCATCAGTTTTCAACATCATGTACATATGGTTAGGACTGTTGAAGTGTAGAGAAACTGTAGTTTTATGAGTTGCTAAAGGCTGGCATTGGTTCTGAGCATCATGTAAACATGATTAGGACTGTTGAAGCATAGAGGAACTGTAGGACAGCTGTTGAAAGTTTAGCAAGGTTTGAATTCTGCAACAACTGTTGCAGTCTGGTTGGACTTTTGGCATTGTTGGATTAAGTGTGTGATGTAGTACAGCTATTGGATAGATTGCTAACAATAGATAGAATTAGGGATGGAGACAAAAACTTATAGTAGGAAAGAATTTGGAAAGAAGTAGCAGCAGAAATAGGAAGAGAAGAGTAAGGAACAGAGGCCAAAATTAAGAACAAGGCATTAAGAGGAAACATGACATAATCATGACAAGAGGCAGAGAAGTATAAGCAAACTTTTTAATTTAATTCTCAGCTTAGTCAATCTAGTGCAGAAAAGAAAAACTTACACACAACTTTAGACCGAGACAAACTATTTCACACACAAGAATTAGCAAAGAGATAAGATTTTTATCAATCTAGGTTACTACAAATCTAACTAAAATCTGCACACCAAATCTGCCTATCCTGACTCAATCTAAAAAAGTGTCTTCTTGTTGGCTCCATCATTCTTCATCAGTGGGATAGCAACTTGAGTCTCTTTCCTATCCTAGCCTCAGTGCTAAGCACTTGGGCTGGTGGTGTGAATGGTCACCTTGTGACTAAATGAGCCATTGGATTTCTAGGTCACATTTTTATATAAATGTGAATTTTCCCGGGCCAATTTCTATGAACTTTGCCTATTTATTCATCTAACTGTTGACTTGTAAATGTTCCATCATTTCTATATTTTGTCAGGAATTTCTAGATTTTTTTTGGTTGTTTTTAGATTGATTACATTTTTGAGACAACCCCTATTGAGATACCTACCAATGGATTAGATTAATTTGTTATTGTTGTATCATATTATTTTCAGCATATATTTGGTATAGAGATCCTAAATGGCACACCTTGAAGTAACAGTAAAATTACTCTCTTTGCGAGCTTGGAGGTCATTGACTGGTCACATGTTTGGCCTTGCTGCAAACCATACAGTGTGCATGCCTCATACACTCGGCTACCCTTTTATAACCTATATAGAGATCCTACTAACCAGAGCACACATGGCACTGTTGCTTGATGTTGTAGGTGTTCAATTTGTTTGGCTGCTAATATATTGTTCTTAAGGGGTGGATGGTGCTCAATTCCTAATCCTTACCTCTTGGTTCATTGCAGGATTGAAGGTGCAGAAATAAATAAGAGCCTTTTGGCTCTCAAGGAGTGCATTCGTGCTCTTGACAATGACCAGATCCATATACCATTTCGTGGGAGCAAACTCACGGAGGTACTCCGTGATTCCTTTGTTGGCAATTCTAGGACGGTTATGATTTCTTGCATTTCTCCTAATGCAGGATCATGCGAACATACACTCAATACATTGAGATATGCAGATAGGTTTGTGCATTCCTGTCTGAGCTTCTTCTGTATGTCAGTTGCAATACTCTGTGCTCTTTTATTTCTTGAATGATACATATTTATTTAATGAACAGGGTTAAAAGTTTATCCAAAAATGGAAATCCAAGAAAGGATCAGGTTGTAAATACTTCACCAGTAGCTAGCAAGGTTGTTTTGCCAGCATCATGTTGGCCAATTCCTACTGAGATAGATGATACCTGTGAGCAACAACAAGAGCTTAAAGCAGTGGATATGGGCAGAAGGGTTGAGACTTCATCTTACTGTCCTCGTGAATATGACAAGCAGCCATCAAGTTTGAATCCAAATTCTCTTGTTAATGGTATTAAGGAAAGTGGGTTGCCGCCTGTCTCAATGGACAGAGAGACGCTTGAAACTAATACTTCATATGGTGGTCCTATGAGTCAAAAGAATCACTCATCATACCCTCAAAATGCAGTGGATGCACAGGAGAAAATGAGGAAGGTGTCACCACCTCGAAGAAAAGGATCAAGGGAGGAAAAACCAGAAAAGCTGGGTAACTGGTTGAAAAAAGATGCCAGTGTAACTGATCTCTTAGCCACAAACTCTAGGCAGCAGGGTACAGCAAACCGTAACTCTAATATTGCTGGATCACAACAGTGTGAACCTGATCCTCCTTCAGATGGGAATTTCAATGCAATACTTGAGGTTGGTAACATATGTGACACTGTTTGTCACTCAGGCTTGTTTAACCTGGATTTAAGCCTTCTCATACAATTGCTTAGCTGATTTTTTGGCTGTTCTAGGAAGAAGAGGCCCTTATCGCAGCACACAGAAAAGAAATAGAGGACACAATGGAGATTGTTCGGGAAGTAAGTGAATTAATTTTTTATTTGTTAAATTCCGAAATACTATTTCAGTACTTTTGCTTTCACTTTGAAATTCTTCAGTTAAAATTCCATTAATTTTGTTGGGTGCTTAGTGTCTGGGATATTAGGTAATAATTCACCCTTTTGTTTCAGTCCCATTGTAACATAAGTTTTTATCTTCTTCGAAATGGATCTGCGCTCCTTTCATTGAAGGAAGAGGATGGCATGTCCTGATGCTTTGACTCTGTTTTTTGGGTGCTAGGAAATGAAGCTATTGGCTGAGGTTGACCAACCTGGCAGTCTGATTGACAGCTACGTAACCCAATTGAGCTTTGTGCTGTCGAGAAAAGCGGCAGGGTTGGTTAGTCTTCAAGCCCGCCTTGCTAGATTCCAACATCGACTAAAAGAACAGGAGATACTTAGTCGGAAGAGAGTTCCCCGATAATGGAGCACTTAATTTCTTCTCGGTTGATGGCACCATACGTTCTCGTGATTCCCTTACTCTTGTTTTACTTACTTGAATATTGATTTTAGCTTTTGTTGTTTACCATGATCAGCTTTTCAATTTAAGAGGACTTACTTTCAAGCGCGATTTGGTGCTGTATATGTTTGACCCACACACCTTTATTCACTCTTTTTCAGCAATGGAGGAGCAGTCTGCGGGTTTACCAGGATTCAAAGCATTCCATTTCTGTTAAGTCTCGAGGGCCAATGCCTCCATTCACATCCAAGCTTCTGGCATTTGGAATGACATTGAGGTTCGTGATTCCTTGTTGGCTTGTTGCCGAGTTCATTGGCTTGTGGCTTGGGGATGTCAAAGGCAACGATTAGTGTATATTGTTGTAGGAAAGAAAGACAGGTGAAATGACATCTGCATAAGTTCTGTTATGATATTGTTTTTCTTGCTATTCTGTGGCCCACTTGGATGATTTGGCAAGATTGTAGTGGCCTTTCCCGCTTAAATGAAAATAATTTAACAAAAATTCTACCCTTGCTCTGTAGTAATCACATAACTAAGTAAATGGATAGTTCTCTGTGCTCTTGTTTTCAGGCAAGGATGAATGGCGCTGTCAGCCAGACTACCCTATTAACCAAGCCATTCTTCCTTCGAACACAGTTTTGTGATGGTGCAGAAGCTCAATCTGTATTTGTGGTCTCCCAAAAAGAATATAATTACATCATTACAAACACAAACTCGCCCTAGTAGCAAGTTTAGAGGGACAACCCCGCAACCAAACCAAAAGGATGACAAGAAAATCAACCGAGAAGAGAAGCCAATACCTCGGGGCAGTGGGGAGGAAAGAGACGGTGTAGCTTCTGAAAATTTACAGTCAAAGCCTTCACCCCTCCTAGATCATGTGCCAGACACTTGCCTGCCTTGATTCTGTTCTATAACTTCAATATTTTGTGCAATCTTTGATCAATTAACTAATTTAAGTAGACAAACCATGACAACTTTGCTGACACCAAAAATGGTGGCCAAGGCCAAAGAAACTGCCACTATTTGCAAGGCAGGCAGACACCATTATCATCTCTCCGATGTGGCGGATATGCCATGTGTAGAATTGCCGAGATACTAAATTATTAAAATGACCTATGGCACTCCTAAATCAGTCAGCTCTCAACCTCAGAATCTCCTTGGCCGTTCTCAGCCGAAAGTAGGGCATATGCCCCTACAAAAGGAAAACACCATGCTTAGAGATAATAATACTTGTTCTAGTTTCCTGTAACGTATCCAGTGCAAGTTTTAATGAACTTTTCACCAGTTGCATCACAACTAATCACAAGGACCAGAGCACGTATTTAACCATGAAGAAAGCAGCAGTGTTTTTCAAGCGTTTTCAGTTCCATGTCTGATGCCACAACCAATATAAATTAATGACTACAGATTGTAGTTTAGAT
The DNA here is from genome assembly GCA_019804595.1 of Bruguiera parviflora. Lineage (NCBI taxonomy): Eukaryota > Viridiplantae > Streptophyta > Magnoliopsida > Malpighiales > Rhizophoraceae > Bruguiera > Bruguiera parviflora. The sequence goes on along the minus strand of CM034047.1, from coordinate 3,017,610 downwards.
AAAAATACTTGAACATCGAAGGAACAATTTTTTATTTGGTTTACCTGGCCAAAACATAGATCAAGCCCTCTGCCATAAAAATCAGCATATTTGATCATGAACACGCCGCAGTCAAACCTGTTAGTAGGTTAATAAATATAAAGTCAGGAAATACTGCAATGCCAGATAAAATTCATTGAACTACCGAATAAAGAGTTGATTCCAAAAGAAACTCGCAAGGATGTAAATAATGCAAACCCATTCTCCTGTTCGGGAAGGTCTTCAACAAATTCTCGTTCCCACTTGCTCACGTCAATGTCTTTTCTACTCTTGTCCTTGACTTCTTCAACATAATATCTAGCCTGGAACACATAACTGGTAAATATTAGCTTTGGTTTACATTTCCATTTTTTCCCTAAATTTATAATTCTCCTTAAGCAATATGTAGAAAGAAGAGTCATGGAGGTAAAAAGCCACATAGTAATATCCAAAAAATGTGAGCCCACATTCCTGAATGCAACCACTTTATAATGCAACTTGCACAGACTATAACAGTGACACACAGAAGACCACACTGAAGGAGTAAAACTTTATTGCTGGAGTTATGTTGCCCAAACTTTAAATCCCTAATGCCATAAGCACTTCCAACCCTTTTAACACCTTACTGGTTTTTAGGACAGTGAACCATGGTATTTCTTTGCCAAACAGCATGTCATCATATTTCTTTACAGCTAATAATTTACAACGTTCAAATGAGGAAGACTATTCGTATGAAAAATCTGTGTTGTCACCAATGAGACATACAAGCGTTTTTCAAATACAATAAAGCAGTAAAAAATCCCAAAAAGTTCTCAAAAAGGAGAACCCAAAGCAGACATTCTTTTAAGGGTGAAGCAAGGGATAAAGTAAAGGACATAAGTGGTTGCAATAAGCTGTTTGCCAGATTATAAAGAGTATGCACCAATTGATGACACCTGTAAAAGGAAACATCAAAGCTAAAGAGTGCTCTTTATGCTAAATCGTAGGCAGTCTCTCAACGAAATAAGGCAAAAATATAAAGCGTACCAGATGTTCCAATACTCTCAAGTCCTTTCCTTTCAGTGAATCAAGATATTGGAACTTTTGATCCTTTTTGTTAATAATTGCCAAACACCAATGTATTTCTTTGTGGATGGGGACAAAAATCTGAGCACAAAGGTAAGATTAATTCTGGGATAAGTACAATGTCATGTTAAGAGAAAAATGGATTGGAAAAAAAACTATAGGAGATTTATTTACCTTGTCACAATCCACTAGAAAATATCCCAGCTTCTTCTCTGTGGTCCATCTTTTGACAGCTCTATAATCATAGGTGTTCTTCCCACTAACTAACTGCAACATAAAAGGTTCAAACAATGGGAGATGCCAAAAGTTCAAATAAAGAGATTGGAGCAAATCTATGCTGGAGAAAGAGACCAAAAAAGAAAAAATGATAAAGGAGAAAATATCCAGGACATTTTCTCACATAATAAAAGAAGAAGACAATAACATGAGAAAATAAATTAGCACTTCATGTATCAATGGAAATATAAATTAAAATGGCATTTGAAAGGATGATTTCGGGGCATTAACCTTTTTGTAGAAGAAAGTGCTGAAAAAATGGCATTTCAGAAACTTCTGTGGCTCTCTCTTTTCCCTTTCTTTCAGCAATTCAAGGTACACATTAATGACCTGCGAAGGAAGAAAGTGCAACATATCAGCAAAGCACACAATATAACAAGGTCCAACCATCCATCACAAACATGCAAATGGAAAAGCTAAACGTCCAAAACATCACCTCATCATTCAACCATGCACCTGGTGCAAGGCACAGTAAAACTTGTCCTGTAATATCAATATTTGAATTCTTGTGGGTGACCAAGACCTTTCCCCTGAAGAAACCAAAATTAATAATGCTGAAGTCCCAACAACACTGATTTGGGACATCGAATAACAAATAAGTCGAACCATACCTATTGCTGGCCGCAAGAGCACATTGCACCGCAGCCTCTTCCTTTTTTGTGAGAGGGATAAAAACCTCTTCCTGAAAGTCCCATCAACCAGAATTTCAAAAACAAAACATAGACCAACCAAACCCAAAGCTAAGATCAAAAAAACAACTCACTACCACGGGTTTCTCCTTCGGCTTCTTTACCGGCCTCAATGACCTAAGGTCGCTCAACTTCTTCTCACCCAACTCAATCTGAAATCCCAATTCTGACAACTTCCCACTCCTCCTGTCCACGCTCTTCAGTAACTTCTTATACGCCTCAAATATTGTGGCATCCACTTCATCCATCATCTGCTCCGCTTTCTCCACCAACCCTAAATTGCCGTCCACGGTAACGACGGATCGCTCCTCCACAATTTCGGCATCATTGTGTGTCATCAATTCTCTTCCGTATTCAACACCAGCAATCTCTTCAATACTCGAATCCTCTGAGAGACTCTCCTTTCCAGGCTTTTGGGGCTCGTGATCAACATCTTTGACTTCCTTCCCTTTAACCAAGTACCCCGAGTCCTCCGTAAGAATTTCCCTTCCAGACTTTTGGGACTCGATACCAACGTCAATAACTTCCTCCTTTTTATAAAAATACCGCAACGTATCAATTGCATTTCGTTTCGCGAAATCCAATTTATTGCTCAAGAAATTCCCCATACTGTCACCACTGGACTTCTCCTTTTCAATACGATCGCTACTTCCTGGCTTCGATAACCCGAATTTGGGTATCCTGCACGGGGCATGGACTTGCCGACGAAATTTCGGGGTTGTTTCCGGGTATCGGGCGATTCTCGAGGCCGTGCTGTTGGGGGAGCCTAGGGTTTGATTCGAGCTGTGATGCATGGCCGAGAATCGGGGCTTCTTGGAAACGCGAAAATCCGGAGAATTCGAGTACGGAGGATACAGGTCTCGCTTGCGGTTAAAGGTTATGGCATCCATTTTCCGAATCTGAAATAGCTCAAAAAATTTCCTCGAAATTCCAAACCCATATTACAGGAACAGCATTGCTTATAATGACCATCCCAATCAAATCTGGGAAATTAGGGCTTTGTTTCTTTTGAATTGGAAGATAAACCCTAGAACGCGCAATTCTGTGAGGCCCAAATTAGGATTTTGAATAGTGGAGCGAAAAATAAATAAATAAATGATAAGATTATTAAATAGAAGAAAGTCCGAGCACTCAAATATAAATTAATTGGAAAAACAGGTGAAGGAAAAGGGATTTCTCGAGAACAAGTCTGGAAAAGGGTTTTCAGATTCTAAACTTAGTAAATTCTGATTGTTCTATATATATTAGTGTGGTTTTTTTTTTTTTTTTTTTTTTTGTTTTTTCGTTTCTCTTGACCATCCAAAGATCCCATTGGGCAAGAAATATACAACAAAAAGTAATTCTCCTCTTTAACCTCCTAAATAATTTATTAAATACAGATTGGCCCGTAGCTCTATATATATACATATTCAGTTGGACCTTTCTCAGCAGCGTTCGAGCCATGGCGCCTGATAGATCATTTAATCAACCCACGTATTCGAAAAATGAAATAAAAGAACAAAAAAGAGAGAAGGGATTTTATTAAGCCATTTAAATCCCACGGTTTTAGCATACTATTTACTAATGTCAATCGACTAAGTCACAGCTTTTCCCAGCTGAAGTTTATACCAGCTTAGTCGCAGCTTTTTCCGAGCCTCTCCATCTTCATTTGATTGTATTTGCCCCTTTACATGTTACAATAGCATAAAAAGCTCTATGATCATACAAGCGGGCGGTTTCATGACCTTACTGCACAGATCCCCCAACCAGACCATGAGAAGCGGCAATTCAATTCAACTACTCGGGAGTTCCCTATTGCATCTTCATGGTCTTATGATGCCTGGTTGCAGCCTCTGTGTAGTTATTCCTACGTTGAAGGTTGTTCTGAATTGCATGAAGCAGATATGAATCTCTAGCCAGGAGTGACGGATTCCAGGTTGCAGCCTCGAGTTATTCCTCTGGCACAAGGAACCATAATGGGTGAAAGGAGATAATATTAGGCGGCTTTAAATCTGAATCAACTGAAAGAATGGTGAGCAATTGGAGCTTGTGTGGAGAATCGATGATTCAACTTCAGAGAAACAAGGGCTGAGATTTACCTTTGGATTTCAGACAAGCTGCACGAGGGCAGCCACTCGCAAGGTCCCATTCTGGAGAAGCTCAGCAAGCTCGTCAAATAATAAGGCAGTACGCCAGCCCCATCCCTTGGGAGCTTTTGGTAAAAGGGTTCCCCTTTGTTTAAAGCTTCCAAACACCATGACTTCCCTCTTTGAAGGACAAATCAACTGAAAAATGAAGTCACAAGAGGTCCCAGACTATAACAATCAAGCCTTGCATAAGCATGTAACATAGCAAGTGATCATGTCAACAGCCATTTCTTCATTGGCAGTACCTGGTAACGGGCGGTAACTTTTTCACGGGAGTCCACATACACATGAACCTGAAACCAAGAAGGCAGAGAAAAAGTCTTGAAAATTAAAGTGCTAATTGATAATTTCAATTACAACAACAGCAATAATCCCGGTCAGCAGTTTTGTCATAAGTACTTAAAACCTAAAACTGATTTTCATTAAATGGTCCATTTCAAATTTTGATTTGCCATAGGCGGGGCTAACCTTTCTAGAGCAATCAGTAGATTCTGCTTTCCGTCTGTGAAGAAATAATCCTGAAATGTTAAGTATCACTTTCATCATTGGATTAGGACAACATAATTTGATCTCGTTATGATAGCCACATGATGACATGCCTCAAGGTAAATTTTCCACTAAACAGAAAATTACCAAGAGTTCGGCGTCCCTGAGGATCTTCATCATTAAAGGCCTGAACACTAACCTGCAAAATTAAACAGATCATAAAGTTCAAATTCTTTGCAAATACTAGAAATCTAAAGAACACATTTTAGAATTCAAAAACTAATCTGAGCAGAAAGAACAGTCAATGTTTCAGATACCTTCCACAAAGAACCAGCATAAAAATATTCTGAAGAATGCTTGACTTGGCCATCACCGAGCCTGAGCACATCCTCAAATTCAACCCTGTGGAATTGATAGCCAGTTCACAAAACAGAAATGTGATTGTTCTCACAATGCAGTTGCATTAATCAAGAAGTAGAGAGCAAGTGAGAGGGAGTTAATAAAGTCAAGTCAATCGTTAAGACTGGCTTTATTGGGACTCAAGTGGACAAATAAATTAGTGTGCAAGCAAAAGCCCGGCAAAGAGGCAGCAATTTGAGAAAACTATAGTCTATATGCCATAAAGAATTGTATACAAGTATGGGTGGTGGCCATCAAGCAATTTCTTAGTGCATTCACCACCCATGCTGCAGCTTTCTGAAAACTTCTATCCCATCAGTGATACCTGTCAAAGAATGGAATTCATAAATTATAGAGACACAAGTAGCCATGGAAAGATATCTCACCCAAAACGAAATGGGGGGAAATGACTTAAAGGAGTCTTCATATCTAATGATATAGAAGAACTGTTTGCATCTTCCCACTCAATTCCAATGGCATGTTCTTGGGGCTCCAGCATCTGAACAGCACCACTACTGGTACCTGTTCCAGCATTGGATAATGCAGACATTCTGTCCTGCAAACCTGTGTCATATCCTCTCTCTGCAGGCTCTCCACGAACACTACCATCACTGCTTCCTCCTTGGCTTAACCCAACCAGTGCGGTCAATCCATCTCCAGATAGGTCTCCATTGCTGTCAGTTCTACTTTCTGAATCATCATTAGCAAGAGACTGTTGACAGTTACGGCTGCCCATACCAAAGGGTGCACGAGAAAAGACAAAACGTGTTGGTGCCCAGGCAGTTGCTGGGACAAATGTAGTTCCACGTCCAATACCAGCAAGCCCATCAATAGGTCCCCGAACATGCACTCGCACAGGCCTAAATAGGCCATTTCCTCCAACTTGAGCAGAATCTGCCACATATACACTTCCTATGTTGCCGGCAGAATTGTTGTGGTTATGATCTTGTATGTAATAACTTGTATTAGAAACTCCCTGGGAAAATCCAAATGGCTGCCTGCAAGTGCATGCCATACTTGTGAAGCAGCAATTTTTACATGTGTCAGCACAAATGTCTTGCACCCGCTGACGTAACAGCATCTATATAATGGCCACACAAGGGAGAAGAGTTAATGTTCTTGTCCAGGCTGTGAGTACACAGTTTGTGAAAGACGATGCTAGCATTGGAGTGAAAAAGACATACAAGCTTCCACTAGGTAAGGGAAAACGAAAGTTTTACTAGATTTATATATTGCCAGATTGTAATATCAATAACAAACCTGCAGCCAAAGACCATCATTCAAAGCTTTGCAAGGAAAACCCAACTCCTCAAGCTGCTTTCTCACATTCAAAAGTGCCTCAAAAGTCATGTTACAATATAAAACTGAACCCCCTTCAAATATATTGACGAAGGTATCATGGTAATCCCCATTAACACCGAGGTTCCCTTTAGCATAGCCTTTCACTTGCCTTCTGCCAACAACTCTACCACCCCATGAAAGAGAAGGCACTCCACATCTCCCCCAGTCACTGGCTATGAGCCCATCACAAGAAGGATCCATAGATGTGCAGAGCCTGGACTGGTCACTGGCAATCCAATTATTGTTATTCAAATGGTATGAGCCTTCTTCAGATGGCCCCTCCATGGTGACTCCAGTGGGCCTCAAACCACTTGTTCCAACATTGACTGGCATTTCAACATAAGAGCAGGAGGTTTGGTTTCCACTAATTGGGGGAAAAGAACTAGCCATTGATGAAGATTGTTCTAAGCCACGTGGATGCAAAGTCCCAAAGCGTGATTTAGTGCATGCAACTTGCTGCACCTGTTGTTCAGAATCAGGATTTCCAGTTTGGAAGCCAACTGCAGAATCAACAAGCTCAACCAAGAGATTTTGGGCCATACTATGGCCCTCTAAATCATTTCTTAAACTTAGGCATCCAAGTTCAGACTCCAAACTCTTATGGGTAGAGCCATTAGTCAAATCTATTTCCTTTTCCTTGGGAAAGTGAGAATTATTACTCATACTCATCTCAGAACTGGAGCTTCCTTGCACAGAAAGTTCTGTCTTGGATAAAGCACCTTTTGCAAGAAGTGTATGCAATGCCAGCTCAAACCTTTTTACAGGAAATAAAAACATGGAGTTATCCAACTTATAAGACCCAGTGTCCAAAACCTGAATTTAGAGAAGCATATCTTCCTTACCGTTTCTCTTCACTCGGTACCCATAATTCATCTGAAGTCAGCAATGCATGCAAGGTTTGTGATGAAAGTTTTGGAAGCACCTACCAGATGAGGAGAGCATACAATTTAAAAGGGAAAAGAATGAACATGCGCTTAATAATCAAATGATACAGAATTCTACTATACTGTCTATTAAATCATGATTTTTACAAAGAGAATAAAGAGATACAATCATTAAAATTAAATGTTAAGAACAAGCTGCCAGTCTAAATGTAGCACACAAAACAAGGTTTCAGAAATCAGTAGAAACTGCATGCAAAATCCACCCAATTGATATGTTCAGCTTACCATTACATCTTCCATCATTCAATAGAGAGCAGGTTGGTCGGGTCAAGCTAAAAAAATGCAAAGAGACAAGGTGTAGCTGCTGAAATCCACAATATGCAGCAAGTTTTTAGTAGGTTAAACTTTACCTCTTTCAATTCCCTCACACCACATCGACAAAGAAAGCCCCAGCAAGCATTTCTTACACGCTCTCCATGTACGCCATAATCTTGGCTCTCTGCAAACACCTGAATCAAATGCAGAAATGTCAACAAATAAAAAAGAAGCATCAATATGGTTAGGTTGATAGAAGCAAGTTTCCTGAACTGAACCTGATATGCTAAGAAGTTTGAAGACAAAAGCTCAGATATGATGAAGTCTGTGCATATTGCACATAAATCCTGTATGGGAAAATTTCAACACTTAATCCAAATGTACATAAAGAAACGTTACTTCATTTAGTTGAAAACTTGTTTTTGGAGAATGATTCTCAAGGATACTAAATTTGAGAAGTCAAAAATGAGTACTAAAAGCATATGCCTGTCTTGCTTTCAAAAATATGATACCTGAAGATCAAGAAAGGAAGCAGCAGCCAACACACGGAATGCATTATTATCATTAAGCTTAGGGTGATGTCCATATAAGTATGCCAAAGCCATTGCAATTGCCTCAGCATTAACATTCTTATCATCTACATTCAACGTCACAATGGGAGAATTGGCTTCTTTCCAAGGACCATGAAGCATATTCCTGCCAGGCTCAATACATGGATGTAAAGGACGTCATCTTATTAGGAACACTTTTATACACCAGATAAATTGATCACTAGATATATAGAGGTACCAGTTGTACGAAACATTTGAACTGCAATCACACGAATGGCCAACAACAAGCTTTTGTTGCTTTGCAAAATAATTTAGATAACCCACCCTACAGGGCTTATCCCAACTATTGGTTTTTTGGGGAATGCAAGTATTTTGGTTTCTCAATCTTTCTCAATCTACGCATTACATTCTTTGTACGGCCATTGGCATTCTTTTCTCAACAACAACAACAATTTTAAAAGGTCATTCTCTACATAAAGCTGAAACCGCAAACCTGCCAATAACAACTAGCATGACATAGAGGTTCATTTTCTAACTTGCACTGTCACAAATCATTGCCAAGATACCGTAAATCGTCTAAGCAGAAGGGGCATCAATAAAATGTGGCTTTCACTACACATGGAAAAGCAGCAAGGACAGCAGTTGGTTATTACAATCTTCTTTTCATTTTTTGTTTCCCTTCTTCATTTTCCCAGCAAGGACCAAACAGGCAAACAGATTGAAGTCCGACGGGTCGCATAATAAGAATCGAAGCCAAAAATTCAGAAATCAAGAAACATTCAATCAATGCCAAGCCTGCCTATCTGTAATGATTTTTTTGTTTTTTGTTTGTTTGTTTTATCAAAAGCCAAAATCCAAGAAAGTACAAGGTGTGGAGGGAGACCTGAAGTAGGAACTGCGAGAGAGGATGAGGCGATGGAGGTGGTAAGTGGAGCCCATGGCGTGGACTACGATATCGGAGAAGGAGCCAGAATTGAAGCCCTCCATCTGGATGTGATCGCAGAGCGACGTCAGGTTGCAGTCCATCGCACGGTCGTTCTCCCCCTGAATCGCCATTTTCACCTGGTGCGGCCCGTACGCTCGCGCCTCCATTTTCTCCTGGACCTTTATTTTCCCCCTTTTCTCTTCTTTTTTTTTTATTTATTTTTTGTACAGTTTATTCTCGTTTTCGTTCCTCAGCGAGAGTCAGACAACGGAGATCGGACGACGATGAGCCATTGCCATTGTCAGTGGCAATTAATTGCTATGGTTCGCCGGATATTCATGAGAACGAAAAGACGAGTCCGTTAAAACGCTGCGTTTTTCAAAAAAAGAATAAAAAAAGGGTGTCGAAAAGGCTAAGGTGAAACGACGAGTCGTTTTTTCCGAGATAAGTAAAACAGTGAGCTGCGTTTTGAGGAGAGCGGAGAGCCCTTTGAAAACGACACCGCTCAAGAAGCTCCTGCCCACCGTCGTCTTCTTCAACTCGACCAGTCCTTACGCAGATCCTCTCACTTTCCCTTAAACCCAAAATCCTTCCGTCTAGGTCTTCCTTTAAAAATCCTTTCCTTTTTCTTTTTTTTTCTTTTTTTTTTTTTTTTAATGGCAATCATGCTTGAATAAACTTATTGGACACAGGAAACAAGCAAGCTAAGTGCTTTATTTTTCAGCCACCATCAAGGTGTTTGTGTTTGTGCCTCTGTTTGCTTTGAGCCTAGAAGATCAAAGGCCCAGGAGGTGATCGGGGATGCTTATATCAAAATGATTTTGAGGCACCCAGGTATTTTTTTTTATTTTTTATTTTTTGGTTAAGAAAATAGGACTCCGGGTGAAGCATATCTGTGGGTCATAATGTATTTGTTTCAGTAGCTTCATGATTTAGTGGAATTCTCTGAATGTGTCGCGACAATTGTTGCGTAATTGATTCATATTTTCGCGGTTAATAGTGTTATTCCTTCAATCTTAATGAGCTGCAGAAATGCTGAACTTTTTTTTTTTATTTTAACTCTTCTTCCTTTTGATGTTTCAGGGATTGTATACCACTACAACCGTGGTTGCTTTCAGGTTTTTACCAGTTCAAATAAATTTTTGTCATCCTACAATGGCCCTTCTTCTGAATTGGGTGGAAAATCCTCTTCCTCTGTGGATGCGGTTGATCGAGAAAACTTCAGGAGAAGTGATGGTGTTAGACCGGGGGTGGATGAGGTGTGCCATATTATGGAAAGTGGTCCTTGGGGGCCAACTATTGAGAGTGCTTTATCAATGCTCGATGAACAACCTCAGCCGGAGTTAATTATCGGGGTTTTAAGAAGGCTTAAGAATGTTAATCATGCTGTGAATTATTTTCGGTGGGCAGAGAAAAAAACTGACAAAGCGCTCTGTCCAGAGGCATACAATTCACTTCTTATGGTTATGGCTAGAACCAAAAAGTTTGATTTCCTCGATCACATACTGGGAGAAATGAGTATTGCAGGGTTTGGCCCATCTAATCATGCATGTGTTGAGTTAATTGTAAGTTGTATCAAGTCACGGAAGCTTCAAGACGCTTTTGATATTATTCAAGCAATGAGGAAGTTCAAATTCCGCCCTGCATTTTCAGCTTATACGACATTGATTGGCTCTTTATCTGAAGTTCTTGAATCTGATCTCATGCTCACTCTCTTTCATCAAATGCAGGAGCTTGGTTATGAGGTGAGTGTGCATTTGTTTACAACTCTCATTCGTGCATTTGCTAGGGAGAGCCGTGTTGATGCAGCTCTCTCCCTGTTGGATGAGATGAAAAGCAACTACTTTAATGCTGACATTGTTCTTTACAATGTCTGTATAGACTGCTTTGGTAAGGTGGGTAAGGTGGATATGGCTTGGAAATTCTTTCATGAGATGAAAGCACATGGTTTAATGCCTGATGATGTGACTTATACCAGCATGATGGGTGTTCTCTGCAAAGCCAATAGACTGGATGAAGCAGTGGAAATATTTGAGCAGATGGAGCAAAACAGAAAAGTCCCTTGTGCATATGCTTACAACACTATGATTATGGGATATGGATCAGTGGGAAAGTTTGATGAGGCATATAGTTTACTGGAGAGGCAGAAGGCAAAGGGTTGCATTCCTAGTGTGATTGCTTATAATTGCATCCTTACATGTCTTGGGAAAAAGGGAAGCACAATGGAGGCATTAAGAATGTTTGAGGAAATGAAGAAAGATGCACTGCCCAATCTTGCAACATATAATATTCTTATAGACATGCTTTGCAGAGCAGGAAATGTTGAGGGTGCTCTCAAGGTTCGGGATGCCATGGTGGAGGCTGGCTTGTTTCCTAATATTATGACTGTGAATGTAATGATCGATAGGCTTTGTAAAGCCAAAAAGATCGATGAAGCCTGTTCTATATTTGAAGGAATGGACCATAAAGTTTGCACCCCAGATGCCATTACATTTTGTTCACTTATAGATGGCCTAGGCAAGCAAGGAAGAGTGGATGATGCCTACAGGCTTTATGAACGGATGCTTGATTCTGATCATGTTCCTTGTGCTGTTGTGTACACATCCCTCATTAGAAACTTCTTTAAGTGTGGAAGGAAGGCTGACGGCCACAAAATATACAGGGAAATGAACCTTAGGGGTTGTCTTCCTGACCTCATGCTCCTCAATACCTACATGGACTGTGCTTTCAAAGCTGGAGAAACTGAGAAAGGTAGAGCTTTGTTTGAAGAAATTAAGGCTCGAGGATTTGTACCAGATGTGAGAAGCTATTCTATCCTGATTCATGGCCTTGTGAAAGCTGGTTTAGCTCGTGAAACTTATCAGTTATTCTATGCTATGAAGGAACAAGGCTGTGTTCTGGACACCCGCGCTTATAATGCCTTTGTTGATGGATTTTGCAAGTCAGGTAGGGTGGATAAAGCGTATCAATTGCTGGAGGAAATGAAGTCAAAGGGTCACCATCCAGATGTTGTAACTTATGGTTCTGTCATTGATGGCCTGGCTAAAATAGATAGGCTTGATGAGGCATACATGCTTTTTGAAGAAGCTAAGTCCAATGGCATCAAATTAAATGTTGTCATCTACAGTAGTCTTATTGATGGATTTGGAAAAGTTGGTAGAATTGATGAGGCATATCTAATTATGGAAGAGTTGTTGCAAAATGGTTTAACAGCTAATGTATACACATGGAATTGCTTACTCAATGGACTGGTGAAAGCAGAGGAAATTAATGAAGCCCTTGTCTGCTTTCAGTCTATGAAAGACTTGAATTGCATCCCTAATGAAGTAACCTACGGCATTCTCATAAATGGTCTCTGTAGAGTCAGAAAATTTAACAAGGCCTTTGTATTTTGGCAAGATATGCGGAAGCAAGGGTTGAAACCCAATACTATTGTCTACACTACCATGATCTCAGGACTTGCAAAGGCTGGGAATGTTGTAGATGCTAATAACCTCTTTGAAAGATTTAAAGCAGATGGGGGAATGCCTGATTCTGCTACTTATAATGCTATCATTGAAGGTTTAAGCTATGCAGATAGGGCAACAGAAGCATACAAGCTCTTTGAGGAAACTCGGTTAAAAGGTGGCAATATTCACACCAAAACTTGTGTTGTACTTTTGGATGCACTACACAAGGCTGAATGTCTGGAGCAGGCAGCAATTGTGGGAGCTGTTTTGAAAGAAGCAGCAAAATCTCAACATGCTGCAAGATATTGGTAACTGGATGGCTTTAACTGGGGGTTAGTTGTTTTTCTCATTGCATCTACAACCCCCCTCCCATTGTTAATGGAGCTGGAGTTGTTTCTCCAGAGGTATTTCTTTGTCTTATTTATTTTGTATCTCAAAATCTTTGAATACAACACTGAGATTTTGTGGGGTATCGGCTTTGGAAAGCAAAAAGTCTTTCCATGTGTAGTACTCATCAACTGCTGTTCTCTCTAGCCCCGAGTTGATAATCCTTCGGCCTTTTTAAACGATGACATATTGATATGTCTTTATATGAGTTGAATGCCTGTGCAACTCCAGGTTATATCTGGATGCTGTTCACCTTCTGGCTGGACAAGAATTAACAGGAGATTTCTCTTGGAACGAAGTATAGATACTCTTTTACATTATCCTACAAATGAGTGAACAACCCTCTGTATTTTCTCGAATTTTCCAGGTAATTGCATCTATTTCATGCTTCATTGGTACGACCTTCAGATGTGCAAGTTAATCATATCAGTGCTAACAATGCCTATGAAATGGCTTCATCACCCCAGCATCCAGTGGCAATGCTTCATGTGTATAAAAATGGGTTCCCTCTTGCAACCGATAGCGCTGCATTTTAATGCTGGATAAGCATTAAGCGGAATGATTATTTGGCTCAGCAATTGCTATGGTCGCCCCCAGGCTCCCTTGTTGGAAGCCAATTGAACTCCGAGGGGAATGCGTTCGGCTTCTTTATCATCAAATAAGTTTGCTCTACGGAAAGCGGCCTGGACCCCATCAGGGGAGAAGGGCTTCTTCAACTCCTACCCCTTCCCCACTCCTCCTCTGCAGACCAAGAAATAATGGTAATAATAAGTGAGCTCTAGAAATTGTCATAAGTTTTTCTTTTCGGGTACATGCCATCTTCAACGTACCGCAACTCTTCTCAATCACAACCGTTAATCAAGTGCGTTTGTTTCCAGGGATCGTATTTTTTTATTTGGCATAAATAGGACCAGACCTCGAAGACATGAAAATACAAGCCAACCGCAGCGAATCCTCCCCAACTTATATGACCGTTATTACCCAAAAGGCCCAACGTCTCTTTATAACTTTCCTTCAAAATTTAAATTTCGAAAAGAAGAGATACACAGAGGACTTTATTTTCTTTTCTTGTATTTGCATCGGAGGCCCCCAGTACATATATGTAATAGAAGCCTCCGAATAAATCGAACCTATTGTGACCCAAAAAAAAAACGAAAATATCTGTTTCTGCTCTCTTTCTCTATTCCCCTCGCTCTCTCACACTTCACAGGAAAAATGGCATTGAGACCCATTGATAATTCTGTCACATTACCTCCAGAAAGACCCAAAAAGCAGGTGAAAGCCTTTGTTCCAATCGTAAGACAATCGGAGTTGGGTGTAAACGATGAAAACAAGGCACCGCCGTTGCCGCTACCTTCTGCGGATGCGGCCATTGATTATGTTCCCTCTGAGGATCTCAAGGCCTTGCCAGATCCCGAATCTAAAATCGAAGTAATTATCTCTTTTATTTCTTTCTTTCTGTGTTTCTTTACTCCACCTTGTCTTGTATGTGTAGAAGAAACCCAATTGATTAAGTTCTTTGATTGGCTGGTTTATTCGAGTTTTTGATCTTGCAGGGCCTCAATGAAGGCTTAGATTCAAAGGACTGGACAAAGGTTTGCGAGTCACTGAACAATGCTAGGCGATTTGCAATTTATCATTCCTCTCTCTTGCTCCCAATGTTGTAAGATGATTTTTGCTCTTGCCGTTCTTAAAGATTTATACTGTATGCATTAGATTCGATGGTCTTGCTAAACAAGAGCATTTATGTGACTTGGAATAGGGAAAAGGTGATGTTGGTGGTGATAAAAGCTATTAAAAACCCAAGAAGTGCTTTGTGCAAAACATCTATAATGGCTTCATCTGATATTTTCAATGCCTTTGGTGACAAATTGCTTGACTCCACCACAGATTCATTTGATAACTTGGTATGGACCCCATCTCTTCCTTTCCCTTCTCTTTCTGTTTTCCTTTTTCACCTTTGCAATTGGATTTTCATGCAATGCGCCTGTGGGGTGCACAGCTCCTGCAACTGCTGCTCAAAGCATCTCAAGACAAACGGTTTGTCTGTGAAGAAGCGGATAGAGCTTTGAATGCAATGGTGAGGTCTATGACCCCTCTGCCTCTGCTCCGTAAGCTCCACTCTTATGTTAGCCACTCCAATCTTCGAGTCAGGGCCAAAGCTGCTGTCTTTATCTCCCACTCTGTGTCCAGGATGGTAAAGTATTATGAGCCCACATTTTCTTTTACTTATATTGCATATATTTTGGCTTGTAACTGAAGAGAGATAGTTATGGGATGTATATTCCAGGGCCTGGAAAAAATGCAAGAATTTGGGTTGGTTTCTCTGGTCCAAATGGCTTCAGATTTGTTGAACGATCGACTGCCTGAGGCAAGAGAGGCAGCACGCAATATTGTGATCTTCACGTACGAAGCATACACTAGAAACGAAGGACAAAGGCAGGAGCTATGGCAAGATTTTTGCCAATCAAATTTGCAGGCCCTTCATGCTCAATCTATAGTGAAAATCACCTCTTCGCAGTAGGGTTTTGCTCGTTCCAGGCCTCTTACATTGGCAATTGGAAGTTTCATGTAAATTCTGGTTTTACATGATTCTGTTAAGATTTTTACATTTGTGATGGATGTGACATTTGCCGCTGGAACCCCCTTTTATGTCAAATCATGCATTTACCCTTTTTTCATCTAGTTCCCTAAACGTCATTGTGGTCTCTCTCTCTCGTTTTCCTAGACCTTAATATCTGATAGGTGAGTCTCTGCACCACAAGGTTGGGCTCCTCGGGCGTCGCTTGTGCGTTGCACTACAGCACTGGCCTGGCGTGCCTGCCCCGACCAACTCTAGTTTTCATGGCCTGCAGCAAGCCCAAGAATACAAATAACAAAGATGCAATATATTAGTATAAGTAAAAACTTCAATGTATAAGCACGTTTTATTATTTATGTAAAAATTATATTTCAAACATTTTTACTTCTTGAGTGACTTACAGCTTTCTCTTACTCTTCGTATTCTTTAACAAAATTATACTTAAATAGTTAAGTTGCCATCTTTCTCTTTTTCTGTAATATAAAAATAAATATTTCGGCCTCTTTTTTTCTGTAACTAAGAGGCATTTTTATTTGGGTACTTAAATTTCTGTAGACTTGCTTTTGTTTGCTTTAGGCGGACGACGGATTGAACGTTTGTGGTTTAGCAGTTTTGTTGGCTGGCGTTCCAATTTTCCACCACTCAGAGGGGTGACATCATGATGCGGTTCTGTAGCTTGCCACGCCAGCCAACAAAACTGCTAAACCACAAACGTTCAATCCGTCGTCCGCCTAAAGCAAACAAAAGAGAAAGTCTCCGACTGGAATAATAATTTGGTTAGGAATTTGATGTATTTTTTATTAATTTATATTTACATTTTTTCTATTTATTTTTAATAAAAAATTATATTTAAAATTTTATTTTAGTAGTAATTTTTTAATAAAAAACGTTAAATTAATTATTTATTAAAAAAATTAAATAAAAACATTAAAAGTGACCTTTTTTTGGGTTTAGAAAAAACAAAAAAAAAAAAAAAAGTTAAAAACATAAAAAGAAACAGCAAGTGATAAACGCACAAGAGATGATGATGAGACCTAAATCCTCACCGCCATATGGAAACACAAACTCCCAAAATGGTATCTGATTTTGTGAAGGTAAAACAACATCTCGAATCTCTTCGGCCAAGAAGTCTTGTCCCTCAAATCCAAAGTCCAACAAAGAAACTAACGCCAACCATAAAGCCAATAATCTTATTTTATCGTTTGCGACAAAAAAGCATAAACCCCACAAGAGAAATAAGCTCCCCAATCCTCACTCCTTTGGCTTTGGCACATGCATTGTTTGTTAGTGTGCCGGTGTTCGTGATAATTGAGGGTTTAAAAAACAAAGGAAAAAAAACACGGAGAAGGAAAAGGAAAAGCTTGAAGCCATGGCGTCAATGACCCATGTCTCTCTTTCCTCAGCACAAGGGACCCCTTACCTTTCCAGTTCGTTACATCCACCCACAGGTTCTATCCCTATCAGAGCTCGTATTACTCCCGAAGATGATTCTTCCGATTTTGAATCTGACGGTCATAAGACTGATGACTCTGATAGAAATGCTAGTGTTAGTATTGATGATGGGTCTGTGTCTGAAGAGTTTGCAAGTGGTGAGGAGTTTTCGAGTAGCGAGGAGTTTGATACTGCGTCAGAGAGGCCTTTTATGGGAGACCCGGATGAAGAAAATCCAGAAGAAATTGGTTTTGTTAACAAATATATGCTCCCAAGGTCTTCTGCGGCAGACCCGGATGAAAAAAGTTCAGGCAATTCGTTCTCAGAAGAGGAGGAGAGTAGTTTAGTTGGCGATTATCCTAGCCCTGTTGTTGAGTTGGACAGGCCCATTGCGCAGTTATCAATGGATGATGAAGAATTGGATGAATTGGTGGGTGAAGAAGGAATACAAAGTTATGTGGAACATGACAGGTTTTCGGGCATTGTTAAAGTTCCGAGCTTTGGCCTTCCAAAGAGAGCTGATGGTGCACCAAGGGTTAAGCTGTCGGGTTTTGAAGAAGATAAAGAAATTGAGTTGCTGCTGCAAGGAGATTTTTCTGTTGTTGAGCAACCACCAGTAATTGTTGATGAGGTTTTGGCTTCGAACAATTTTTCTGCTGCTGACAATGGTTTTTTGGGTTCTAAAGACAGGGCAATTGCAGAGAAGTGCTCCTTTAATGATTCTGCTTCTGTTGATTCGCCTTGTGATGATGGCCATGTTTTTGGCCTGGAAGCTCATGTTCAGCATTTGGAGGTCAGCAAAGAGGGTATTACGCCAGATAATATGGAAGTGGTTGAAGATGTTACGTGTCTTGCTGATGACTTAGTGTCAGTTGGGGATCTTAAGCCCGGGGTTAATGTTATTGCACCAGAAGAAGAACATAGGGAGTCTTCAGAAGAGGACAGCAGGGAAATTTCGGAGCAAATAGCAAAATGGGCTGGCGAAGTTGAGCATGATGTCAAACAAAAGCAGTTTTTGCAGAATATAGAGCAGGGAGAGAGTAATTTGAACTGTAGAGATGCCAACAAAACAGATAGTATGGGTTGCGATCCTGTGGACCATGTATCTGAGCAGTCTTTCGCTGTCCAGCAAAAGGAAAAGATTTCTGAAAGGCTAGATGGCACCAAGTGTGCTGATCATGCTTTTGAAAGTTCAATCACACTTGCCAACGAAACTGCCCAGACTGTCACACCAGAGCTTCAAGGACCAAAATTTGAAGGTGTGGAAGCTGAGGCAGATGAATCTATGATTGAAAGCATTGCTATGGATAATGTCAGGCACAATGAGAAAGTGGAAGATAATACTGGCCCAGTTAGTAACATAGGGCTTAACTTACCTGTGTCTAATGATGCTATTGGAGCTGAACTGATAGATGCTGCTGGTTTCACAAATGGACTTCAGACAAAGAATTCTTCGGAGAACGTTGATAAGTGTAAAAACTCTGAAGGTGATAGATTGGCAGTTGCATGGCAGAGCAAATCCAATTCTCTGGGTGTTAGTCACGAAGTGAACCATGATTTAGAGAAAATAAGAGTCGAAAAGGGTTTCCTTTCTGATCAAGATATTGAAGACTTGATCTTTGGCAGTTCTCAAACCAGGAATTTTGTAAATGAATTCAAGCATACTTTAGCCTCCCATTCTCTTGCAAGGGCTGAGAATTCTCAGGATTATGCAGATGAAGAAGTGGACACAGAGAAGAAGAGCAAGGGGGAGGAACTATTTGATCCTGCTGCATTGGCTGCTCTCTCGAGGGCAGCAACTGCTACCGGATTGGATGTTGGCAATGTCACAGTTACCTCTGTTCATGATCCAAGAGTGTCCTCTCTTGAGCATCCTGCTGGTTTGACTTCCTTATTTGGGTCGATGATTCCTGCTTCAGCATCAGATTTGGTTGAAGACATGATGCAGGGCAGTTTATGTGAAGAAGAAAAGAAGATAAGGGAGAAGATACAAAATATTGGGTTAAAATTCCTGAGGCTTGTCCACCGATTAGGATATTCTCCTGAAGAACCTATAGCTGGACAAGTGCTGCATAGGCTGGCCCTAGCAACAGGAGGACATTCTAATCCAGATTTCAGCTTTGAATCTGCTTGGAAAATGACAAAGATGCTTGAAATGGAGGGCAAAGACAGTTTGGACTTCTCTTTGAACATTTTGCTTCTTGGAAAAACTGGGGTGGGAAAGAGTGCCACCATTAATTCTGTTTTTAAAGAGGAAAAAGTCATGAGCAATGCTTTCGAACCTGCCACAACTCAGATAAAAGATATTGTTGGAACAATAGACGGAGTGAAGATCAGAATGCTCGATACACCAGGTCTAAGGCCTTCTATGAAGGAAGAAGCCACAAACCGGAAAATATTAGCGTCCATAAAGAGGTTCACAAAGAAGTTTCCTCCAGATGTTGTCCTCTATGTTGACCGTTTAGATACCCATGCAAGAGACCTCAACGATTTACCATTGTTACACTCACTGACAAGTTCTCTCGCTGCATCAATCTGGCAAAATGCCATTGTCACTTTGACCCATGCTGCTTCTCCTCTACCTGATGGACCATCTGGTTCACCCCTCAATTTTGAGGTGTTTGCTGCTCAACGATCCCATATTATTCAGCAAGCCATCAGCCAAGCAGTTGGTGATCTACATTTAATGCATCCAAGTATGATGCGTCCCATTTCTCTTGTCGAGAATCATCCATCTAGCGCTAAGGATAAAAGTGGGGAGAATGTCCTGCCCAATGGACACAGTTGGAGGCCACAATTGTTACTCTTGTGTTACTCATTGAAGACCTTATCAGAAGCAAGTTCTATCTTCAAGTCAAAAGACTTCTTTGATCAGAAGAAGGTTTTTGGTTTTCAGTTTTGCTCCCTACCTTTTCCACACTTGGTTTCTTCAATATTGCAGTCTTGTCCTGGTCCAAAACTTGCTGCTGATAAAGGTACTGATGGCGTTGGCCTGGATTCTGATGAAGCAAATGAATATGAACAGCTACCGCCATTCAAGTCCCTGAGGAAATGTCAACTTGGTAAGATCAGCAAGGAGCAACGGAAAGCATATTTTGAGAAGTATGATTATCATGTGAAACTACTTCAAAAGAAGCAATCGAGGGCAGGGGTGAAAAGGCTGAAGGAGATCATGAAGAAAGGCAGAGTTAATGGCGTTAGAGACTATACATATCTTGGGGAGCATGTGGATCAGGAAGATGGAAGTCCAGCAACTGTCCCAGTTCCTATACCTCATCCAGTCCTCCCACCTTCCTTTGTTGGCAATGATCCTTCTTATAGATACAGAGTGCTAGAGCCCACCTCCCAGCTTCTCGTAAGGCCAGTTTTCAACTCACAGGACTGGGACCGAGATTGCAGACATTACAGTCTCAGCCTGGAACGAAAAATTGCAATTGTGTGTCAGTTTCCAGGTGAATTTTCTGTACAAATTACGAAGGATAAGAAAGAGTTCAACATCTACATACAGACTCGGTTTTCTATTGGTCGGCATTCCAAAATGGCCATCGGCGCTGGAATGAACAATAAGCCAAGTGGGCAGATTGCTGTTAAGAGGAGCAGTTCAGAACTGCAAATCGTGCTCATTGGTATTGCTCCAATTGTAATGTCCATCATGAGACGCATGTATGCTGGTGGTGCAGGAAGAAACTTGGATATGCTAAATTACTAGTTGTACTGTTACCGCTTTTAGCTCAGTTTTGGAAGGATCATGCCCTTGGAGCATACAAAACAACCCCGTTCAATCTGATGCTGGGCGTTTAATTTATTTTTGTAGCTTTCTTGAAGTGTAATATGGCGTTGGTTTCTTTACGCTTGAGGGTGATCTTGACCCTATTAAAGAAACCACAATTAGTGTTACTGTTAGTGCAAGACGAATAAAAAGGATCAATTTGCTGGGTGTATTGTTATTGAAAAGCTAGAGGTAGTAGTATTTTTGCCAGCAAAGTTTGTCTTAAATTCGACTATTTCACTACACCTTCCACCAGTCACGGATATCCTGTTCGCAAGCAGAAACTCCCAATAGGTCTCCTGAAAGCAAGCAATAACCCCCAATAGGTTAAACTCCAAGTTTTAGGGCAGCATCAAGTAAATAAAAAGGAAGGGAAGACAGTTTTGTTTTCCTTGATGACGAGAAACAGAAAGGGAGTTCGCCTAGAGAGAGAGAGGCATGAATGTCTAGAGACATTTGTGGGTTGATCGTTAATTCCCCGTTCTTTGTCCCTATTTACATCGGCGGCACAAACAGCGGGCGGGCTGTAGCCAGAAACTTCAGGTTTCGTATGGAGACTTCTAAGCCATTTATTTTATTACCGATATTTCTCGACCACGGAGCATAAATGTATCGTACAAAATAGTGCTGCTAACGCTCTACACACACACAGCCCCTCCCTCGTTTCAAATTGTGGCACTCATTCTTACTCTAGTTTTGTCATCAGCACTAATTCATCCTCGGATCTTTCAATTCCTCATCTGCAAGAACTCAATTTTTCAATCATAACAAATCTAGGATTACTCATTTCTGCGTGAACTAAATATAGAATTGGATGGCTAGTTTTTTCACTCCCCGTCAAACGACCAACAACATAGGACCTCAACTTACAATGAGTTGAACAATTTTGATCTAATTTACATTGGAACTGATACAGAGCAGGCAGAGAGGGATTTAAATTAAACAAGTTAGCTGAGATAAATTAATTTAAAGTTTACAGGCAAGGGCTACGTCAAAATTGTCACACGCCATCCAGACTTTGTGATGGTGGTTGTATCAGGTCCGGTTCCTCTAAATCCTCAGCTTGAATGTGTATGTCCTGTAAAGGATAAACCAAAGTTATCCTAACGAGATGTGCATAACCTTTAATTAACATGGGATAACTAAGATCGCCACTGCCACCCCCTTCCAACCCCCAATTTCCACCTTGCTTTATGTTGTTTACTCCAAGAGGGAAAATCACCATCGTAAAGTTGGGAATCACTCATGCCTCAATTACATTCTAAATGGCACTGCAGTCATGGCAATTCCTTTGTTGCTCAAACTCATTTTTCCTAAAATAATCTGGTAAAAGCTTATAGAAGGAAGCTGCAAACAGGATTTAACCATTTTTACCTGCGTATTTATTAGTTGATGTGGATGCTGATCTTGTGCCATTGTATAGGCTTGTGGTTGAGACATTCTATAATATGGCTCTTTTAGATCGAGTTTGCATGATGACGTCTGAAGAATTCCTCCTTGTTCGGCACCAGGGCCCCACATTTTAGCTGTTTCAGTTGATTACTGCTTGTTCAAAAGTGAATGAGATAGCAAGGCAAAACACGAGAGGGTAATGGAGGAAAACAACACCTGACAATGTTAGGTATAAGGTATAACTCTGTGCGTTGTGGGCAACCATGCGGAGCTGGCCGGTAATTTCTTGTCCTGCCATGACATAGAGCGGCTGAGACAGAACACAACGTAATTGATACCAGTGGGTTGTAGGTGCACCTGGCGCAGTTGTAAGCCACCTTTGTACAGTGCTGTAGACCAATGCATCACCGATAGGAAAATAGTTCAGCAAGTTAAGCAAATATAAAATGTAGATCCAGGTTATGGACTGGAGTCAAATACTTACCTTCCATTAAATAACACATCAAACCAGCATGCCAGTCCATGCACTCTGGTTCCCACAGAGGCAGTGAATTTCAGTGGAATGTCAATTTCATATAGCCCCTCTTCCTGCAGAAACAAAATAGGAAAATGATGTGATGGGATTCCATCTTATTTATACTTTGGATTGTCCTGCAGGCTTTCAAAGCTTTCGAGTTTTGTTTTCAGATGCACCATACGACAAAAGTACATAATCTATAGGCATACGAGCTCATGGTTTAATCTCCCGTGGCATTTGGTAGAACATGCAGAGCAAAGAGAAAGCATGAGCAACAGAATTAAAAGGAATAGTCATACCTTTATTTGAGTAAAGTCTATCACATGAAACATCGCAGGTGCCACCAATAATCTTGGGTCAAAAGCATCTACAACTGGCTGTATTAAAAGTATGGAACACCACAAAGTAAGAGGAAGATAGATCAGTGCAGGATTGTCCTCAAAACATGGTGGAAAAAACACTAGCAGACTAGACCTTTGAAAACAGCAAAATTGGAACATAGTTCAAATATATCAACAGGCAACTATAGTGGACCTGAGAAAAATATCCCTGGAATGCAGATCCATATAAGGGCGTAAGGTCAACCCCAAAATAGTTCTGCTGCTGCCAAAAGAGGGCCTGTATACAAAAGAACCAATAACTAAGATGCTGCAATTTGTGTCAATACAAGTTATTGATAAGAGGGAAACATGTAAAATCAAGAAAACTAATATTACTGATGGAAAAACTTGATTTTAACTGAAACATCAAGAATATGATGGTAAGAAAGTTCCATCAAAAAATCATTCAACTTTCTTGAATAATTATTTTCCTTTAAATAGTTTCAGCAATTGTATTGATAAGAGGAAAAGAGTTAAAGCAGGGTTCATTCAGATGCATACCTTATTAGCAATTTCAACAAATAAATACTCATCACTAAATGGTGCCATGTGTATCCTGCCAGAAAGTAAATTTAATTCAATGGAATCAATGACCAAAAGTTCACGAAATTGAAATGCTTGAATAATAGAAGCACAAGTGAATAAGGCTGCACAAAGCAATACATGCGGCTGTAGGCAGAGATAGTTGAAAAAAAAAAAAAGAAAAGTCACTCAAGTTAGTTATCTACAAAAGCACATATTAAGTTACCTCAAATACTTTCCAATTCACTAACTTCAAATACCAAAAATCACAGATGACCTGTGAGTTATGCTCAGTCTTTTCAATTAGTTTTAAAATATTGAGGATTAGAACAAATTGCCTTGACAGTACCTAACTCTCCAGAAAAACTTAGTTAAAACATATTTAACTAAGTTACATTAGAATCTATGGAAATACATATGATGCAGTTATAAAGAAACCAATATAGAAGAATGCAAGACACAGTCTCATTAGTAGGGAAGCACCATAACAATATTAGAAGACCAACAATAATCATAGGAAGAATAAAAGACACCATTGAACTGATTACAAAATGCCCAACAGAGTCAAATCATGAAAGTAATTCCAAAATATCCATCATGCAAAAACAATGCAAGAGACAGGATTACAGCTAACATACTCAGACAAAACTCCAATTCAATTAAACACAAATATATCACAGAAATACAACAAGATGGAAAAAAGGGCCATCCATAGAAACATATGTACAAGTAAGATTTACCTTCCAATTGTAGGAAACATTTTTCCATTTGGAAAAAGAAGCCTATCTCTCGCAATTACATAGGATTCCAACATTCTTTCGTTTACCAACAAAGTGCCTACAAGCCATACACAAGAAATTTTACAATGCCTAAAGTGGTAATTACTATATGATTATTGTGTATCACACCCTAAATGTTTGTCTCAGAAATGAGCAAAGCTTGTGCATGAATGGACAGGGGAGAAAAATTAAAGCTGAAAATTTAGCAAGCAGGACAAATAGTAAAATCCACTGACAACCAAAAGGGGAATAATTTCCACACTCTGACGTTATAAGAATGTTTCAGCTTCCTCAACAAGAATTACCAAAGAAATAGGCTTACCCATTGGTTCGGATATCAGGATATCAGCTTTTTCTGGCAACTCAACTTCCTCAACTTTACCTTTAATTACCTGCACAAGGAAACATATTTCCTTAAAAGAGAATGAAAAGGAGCAATGGTTTTACTAGAAATTCAAAAATCGCCAGACAAAATCTCACCGTAATCCTCTCCCTCAATGATGGGTTCCCAGCAATTAGTTTACGGGCATATTCCGCCATTTCTGATGCCTCTACAGCATAAACATGCTTTGCACCAGCCTACTTGAAGAAGGAGAAGAGGAATATAAGAAAATTATTACATCAGGCAGAGACATAATATAAAACAGAATACATTTAACCAGTTTAAAATACCTGAGCAGCAAATAATGACAAAATGCCACTACCAGCACCGACATCAACAACTACACGACCAAAAAAATCTGCACGGTTCTCAATTACTGCCGCATAATATGTTCCTGAACCAAAAATTGTCTTTTATAATTGTCAGACTCATCATGTAAACCAGATCAGTTGTCAATCATAGATTTAATTAGCTTCAAGTGTATGTGTGAACATGATCAAAGATATTAGTAGACAATAGCCAGTGAACCAGATAAGTTGTCAATCATAAAATTAATTAGCTTCAAGTGAATGTGTGAACATAATCAAAGATAGTAGTAAACAATAGCCAATGATTTGACCTGTTCTAACATAATCTTGTAGCATATTTTGCTGATGCAGCAGTTGGCCATAATAGTGGAAATACATTTTAGCAGACGATTGCTCTATCTTAGCATCAAACTTGCTTTTAGATGTTACAATGTCTCCATTAGGTATAAGTGTTCCTAGAAGAGAAAACAAGAAATATTCAGGAAAAAACAATAAACATATAACATGACACAATCCATATGAAAGCAACTTTAAGCAGAAAGCTAATCTGCCAAAACTAAAAATGCAAATGTGGGACAAGAGGCCAATGGATTTATATTTCACATTCAATTAATTCTCGAGTTTGAACTGCATAATTGATTCACAATTGCATCGGATGCACAATACATCTACCAATAAAAAAGGGTCTCAATGCACCAAGCTCTCACATTTTGGATACAATCAATCTACCAGTAGTGAAATTAATTAAAACTTACTCTATTGAAGGTGTATAAGAAATAAGGTTAACAAATTTTACACAAATGAGTAATGTGAGCTCACCAATATTTGAATCAAAGGATAACATGTGTCCTTGTGTGTGTATTCGGCATGATTTTTGCAATGCTTCATGAGTTTTGAGTTCCACGATTTCAGATACTATGCTCATGAAAAAGGAAGCTAAATTAAAAAATAAAAACAAAAAAAAAAACAAATAAAAGGGGAGGACATTAATTTGCAAATACTGCATAGATGTCTTTGATATCTATTTGCATGTGACATCATATCACAGAAACTCCTACAGTAAACTACAATGAAATTTTCAAAGAAGCACCTTGAACAATGGCTTCCTCCTTCCATTGGTCAAAAGCACAATGGAAGGTCCTGCTCTCCTCCTCGGTTCTAAATTGGATAGTGAACCCCCTTGAATATGTCTGATAAAAAGTACTACTGTTAAGACACAAACAACTAGCAACACATAAAAATTCATATTGCCACAGATGCAAGCAGTACCAATAACTGCTTATTTTCATCATGAAGTTACTTGTATCATCGAAATATAATAAGCAATATCTCTCACAGGCAGAGAGAACAATGCCAACATCAGAGGCATTTTCATTGCCTTACATTCGACAACAAAGATAAAGGATGGAAACAGTAAAACTTTGTTTAACATGGTGAGGGGAAAAAATAACAGAAGAACAAATTAAAATTATTATCCATACCCTTTTGCCAACATCAGAACTTGAACCTTCAGATATGCAAACTGATTGAACAGGCCCAAATTTGAATAGCTGAGAAACATAAGAAACAGGCAGCAGTCATGTTTCAACTCATAAACCACTGCAGATTACACACTTCGCATGTAACTCAAAAAGGTGGCAATAAAGAGGTCAGAGAGCAAACAGAATGCAATGCATTTCTTTGATAAATTTATCTTTGCTTAAGGTACGCTTAATATTTTAACTCGTTGGAAACAACCGAACAAAACATTGATTCTTTGTTTTCAGCTTTCTCTTCCCCAACTACCAAAAAGGATAAAAATTGCAAGAAACAAAGGCATGTATGACTTATGCACCGACTTCTTTTAGCAGCCGAAACTGCAAAAATCTATTGGACTTGTGGTTTCTCAATAAACTAATTAGAATTCTTACCAACTGCATTTGGTTTATATTCCTAATTTTTCCAACCGGAAACCGAAACTAAACTATCCTGACTCTTAATTTTCTCGAGACGTTTACTTTCTCAGCGACCAAACAAACAAGGAATAAAACCAACAATTTATCCCGCACACAAAAAGTAACACTACCACGAACCGGATCCAGCTCCACCTCTCAATCTCTAATTACAAAAACTACATGAAAAAAAAAAGAAGAAGAAGAAAAGAAAACCGAAACTAAATTAAACAAAATTCATCCAAATCCAGCACAGAAAGTTTTGAAATAACAATAAGGAATTGCTAACACTACACCTGAGCGGTGCTAAGATCGACATTGATAAGGTCAGTCTCGGACTCACGGTAGAATCGGAGCTCCGCGTCTCCATTCTCGGCCCTGAACCTAGCAATCGCGGCCAAAGACGGAGAACTGGAAGAAGAAGAAAAAGAAGAAAAAGAAGAAGAAGAAGAAGAAGAAGCGAGCTCAGTTATTGAAGCCAAAGCGAACTCCAGCGGCTTATTCTGCTTTTGGTCGACCGAGACCTCCATTATTGGCTCCTTCCAAAGCAAAAACAATCGCCGAAACTTTTATTATTATTATGATTATTATTTTTATTACTATTATTGGGTACAAATAGAGCAGACGCGCGTGAAGGTGCGCGAGGTATCAGTGGGTATATACAAAGGGTGAGAATTAGGGTTTTACGAGATGCGAGAAGCTTTGGGATTCCCCGGGAGAGTGGGCTGGGACGGGGGGGGTGGGAGGGGAAAAGCTTACTTAAGGCCGCCGAAAAAATCGGAGAGTCGCTTTGGCCTTTTGCATTCTTTTTTATATTTGTTTGACTGAGTAAATTGAAAAATAACGAATGTATATATTTAAATTCTTTATTTTTTTAATTAATTCTTTATTTCTTACCTTATCTGAAGCGAACTTGCAGTTCGTTTACTTTTTTAACCAAGACTTTTCTGGTAGATCGGAAATTAGTGGGTAATACATGATACCATCCATTTGTGTCCGACCTAACGAGTACACCTGAACATTAATTGAAAATAATAAATTTCTACCCTTTTTTTGTGTTATTTATCTTTCTTTTTTTTTTTTTTTTTGCCCATTTAGAAGAGAAGTGGATAACGCCAAGTGATAGCCAAAAATTGAGAATCAGCGACGTCGAATAAAATGCTAACATAGAACCTCAATCGCCCCAGTTAAAAAAAAAAAAGAAAAGAAAAGAAAAGAAAAATTGCGTACTTTCCACTTTGTTGATGATTTTACAGACTCGGATCGGGTAAGTGATTCTCAATGAAAAAATCAATATCTAATATTACCTACCTCACCGCATGTTGGATAAATAAAATTAAAAAAAAAAAAATCTACCACTGTGAATGGCACTCACAGAGGAATTTTGCATGGAGGTTCTAAAGCGGGTCAAAAGGCGACTGGGGAAAGGGCCAGCCGGTGACGAGTAGTTTGCTTGAGATTGGAGGGAATAATCTGCGCGGCTGTTTTGCCAACGTGGTGTAGGGAATGTCGTGCTAGTGGGGTTCTATGCAAAGGAGTTATAAGAGTAACATCAGCGGAATCGTTACTCAAAAAAAAAAAAAAACAGCGGAATCGCATAACGTGGTGTCAGAGGTCTCTGTTATTATTATGCCAAACTTGCTCCCAAGTTTTGATATTTGGATGTTCAACTGCGACCACAAACCATCAACACAGGCTTGAGGAATAGAACCTGAGGGACCCAAGAGGAGGGAGAGAGAGAGAGAGAGAGAGATAGGTGGGACAAGGTCCATTATTTGCGCGAACCCAACACGATTGTCCAAGCATGCCACCCTCTTTGGGCCAAGTCTCAATGAAACAGCTTCCATTTCAGGTCACACTTCGCAGTCTAGAACTTCAGTCTTTAACACTTTCTATTTTAGGTCCGCTGGAGGGCCCTAGGCCCATCAAGTAAAAATAAACCAAACACCTAAGCGGGGAGTAAGCTCGGCCGACTAACACTGCATGTATCATTTTGTAACTTGCGGCCCAACCCTGGAGGTGGGCTTGCTTGAGGGGAAGGAGCACAGTTTGAGTGCCAGTCCGCCGCTCGGTTGCTTTCTTGTACGCATGTCCTGGAAGCACCACCAATTCCCACTCTCTAATGTCTCCCGGCAGCTGGTGACCAAATTGAAATGCGGATGCATTGCTCTCACACCATTGTTAATGATATCCTCAACTCCCCAAGGTCACATTCCTACACCCAGACTACCAGGAGCACTTGAAGCCATGACAAATCGACCGCGGTGGTTGTTTTTTCCAGGGGACGAGAAAGATGACATAATGAAACGCATATCCCATTGACTGACATAGACCCAAGTCCTTGAATAAAAAGAAAAAGATGAAGCGTTGAAAAATGGTTCGGAGCTTTGATTGCTGTTTGAAGCATAATGTAGGACAAAACTTGAAAGAACCTTTTCAATATAGTGCAATCGAGCAGGATAAATGGTTTCGTTTAATTGATGGGCAAGAGTTCCATTTAACTGGAGGGAGGGTGCGGAATTTCAGGATCCAAGCTCAAATGCGTTGATAATTTCCCCTTTTGCCGTCAATCAGGAGATCCAAGTTAGCCCGTCTGTGCAAAGACTAGGCAAATGTGACATAAATTTCAATGGGCAGTTGCTCTTCGGACGCAATGGTGGTCAGAAATGCAGCCAAAAGATGCTGGAATGCTGTGAACGCAAGTATTACTTTCAAAGCAGCAAACAAGACACCTTATAAATTTCCACGGTCGATGTGAAGAATACTCTTAACTCTTGCTAGCGTTGCCACACAAACCATAAATCATCATCAAATGCCTACAGAAGCATTAAAATTTAGACACGCTATTTCCACACAATTCCCCAGCCCCCTTCTCGACCAAACTTGCTGCAGCATTTCAATCTCTATTCTAACAGTAACAACCTAACATATACCGTTGAATGTATGCTACAATTTTCTTTCACGTTAAGAATGTTACCGAACAAAGTCCATGGTTTTATAGTTTGAAATCTATGACCTTCGCCTTCAGACCTAATGCAGAGACGTCCACAATTTTATAATTAAGCAAGAATCGAAACGACAGTAAAATAGGGAGAATGAGGATTCCCAGTAGTTACTTTCCAATGTCTCATGACAACTTACAGAGGACTGTAACTTATCATATTTCGTGCACCTACTCAGCCACGAGAGGCCGCATAATTGCATCCCCTCTTATACCAAGAATAAAAGCTCATTTGGAAATTCAACCTCATTCGGCCAATGTTTGATAGACTGTGCCAATGCCAAGGTCCTACACGTAATAACCAGAGCATCCGGAAGTATTTCAACTAAACTATGCACGGAACAGAGGTTTTTGCCACAGATCAAGTTTCAAAACCCGGTCAGGGACACAGGTGACACTACTGTTTTCCTTTGTAAATCAAAATGATGTAAACAACACAAAAACAAAATTGGAGAGAAAATGGAAAAACAAATTTCAGTATGCAGTGCTAATCACAGGCAATAGATAAGAGATCACCAAGTTTTGGCACCACACTTTAAAGTATCACAGCTCTCATGATGAAATTGATACCTTGACAGCTTTAAACGCAGGGTGGAGCAAACCAAGCTCATCCCTCGCTTCAAGTGGATTGCTAGTCTCATTTTTCACTCTCCTCACTCTCCGGCTGGCCAGCGACTTATGCGTAAACCCATACATCTGCAAAATCTGATTGTCTCCAAAATTAAAAGCACGGTCCATCTGCTTCAAGCACCTCTCCACTGGATAATCTCCGAACTTCCCACAAGGCTTGCAACCCACAAAGTGAGTGACAAGCGGCCATCGATGATCCCCGAGACCTGGGTGATAATTCTCCATCATTTCTTCATACCGATCCACCAAAATCCCCCAATAACCGTGCAAATAATAAGCACTCTCTAGATACACTTTATCGCCCCATTTATCTCTCTGGGTAGCCAATAGGTAAACCATCGCAGACTGATCGTCGGCTTCGAAAACCGGCCGATCCTTGAGCTCTCGGGTGAGTATCTTCCCAGCTTCGTCCCTGATTTTCCCTTTCGGGCCCATCGGCGCCCAGGCATCCAAAATGTCCAGCGACCACTGGCAATTTCTAAGCAGAAAGCTTCCAGTATTCAATCCAATCCAATTCTTCTGATCGTACACCATTTCGTTCCACCCGTGCATCACAAAATTGGAGTCCTTGTACCTCTCCCAGGGAACTTCGAACGCCATGTCGGTGAACATCGCGTCGCTGTCCATCCACCACAAGAACTCCACCTCCGGGTGCGACAGCAGCAGCTTCCTTATCAACGGCAATTTCGCCCAAAAGCCAGCCATTTCCGCGTCGAGCAAAGCCATGTTGTAGAATATTTCGATTCCATGTAGCCGACAGTAATCGATCTTATTCTTGATCGATTTTACAAGGTAATGGTCGCCGACGGGATTCTCGCAGGGCTTCGGCGAAGATCCTGTGACAAGAAGCACTCGAGGCTTGTTTGGCCCGATGAAATTGAGGAAACTCGGGTTCTGTTTCAGCCACTCCGCTCGCTGCTCGTCCCAATCCGATATCTTGGGGCCGAGACTATACGGTTTATTCGGATCCGGCTTCTCGTCCTCGCCTTCGTCCACTAAGATCTTGCTAATATCGAATGCGGCATAGTTGTTCGGATCTTGTGTCGAAACGTCCTCGGATTGGGCTTCGAAGAGGACGCGGTGGGGCTCGGCGTGCTTGCGGGAGGCGTAGAAGTTGTTGCGGAGGTCGTTGAAGTCCTGCTCGGGGCCGGCGCCGATGGTGCCACGGAGGACAATGAGCGTCACGAAGAGGCAGAGAATGGTGACTTCGCAGCGGCGGAATGCCCTCTGGATCCGGAAGACCCGGTGGGGCCCGAGTAACCCCTCCAGCATCTTGACCCGCCCCGAGTTCTGAGCTCTCTCTAAGCTGTATTTGCTTTTCTGAGAACTGGACCCTGCTGCTATTGAATTGAGAACGCGGTGGCGGTTGAGGGTAGGATGGCAAATAAGTGAAGTATTGGGGGCCAATTTAAATAAGTAAAGTCCGCGGAGGAAGGAATGTGGGGGCACTGGGAGAAGCCGGAGCAATGGAATGAAATGGAACCGAAAGGCCAGGGAAGAACAAGAAGAGCGGACAAGAAATCGAATGTCTGTTTTCTTTTTTCTTTTTTCTTTTTTCTTTTTAAATTATGATTTCCCTCGGGATAGATTATTGTATGGGCGGTTTCATGGTAAGCACGACCGTGATGAAGAAGTCCTCTTTTTTTGGGGGGGGTGGGGGAACCAAAATTCAGCCGGTACCTTTAAGTTTTTTTTGACAGAAATTTTCTGTTCTGTTTCCAAAATCAAACACAGATAGTCAGATTGTCAGCACACCTGGTGCCTTAATCATCATATTTAAATATGTAACGCAATTTGTGCCAACAAAAAATATAAATATAATAACATAATTTCTTTTATAAATAAACTTGACGATAAATAATTCTAAATGTAAGACAATTATAGTTTTTAAAAATTTAATTTTTCTATCGAGAAAAATATAGTCTTTGGTATGCCTTAACATCTCCTAGTCTTTGGTATGCCTTGATTGGCAAAACTATGTTGATACCACTCAAAGTAAAAAAAGATTTTTCGCACGAAAGTTAAAATATATATATGCGAGTTCAGTTTTTTTTTTTTTTTTTTTTGTGGGGACTTAAATTAACGTTGCTGTTTGCCACAAAATGCCTCCACGTGTAAGTGGGGACTAAGAGATGCAAATAGTAGCAACGTGGAATTCTTCAAAGCATTGAGGTTGGACCGTCACGCATCCAGCAGTAAAATGGCACGCGGTAACAGCGGGAGACTCTCGTTCCGATTTGGACGTCTTAGCTGGAAACAAAGTAGACCCTCTTATTATTAGATTGCTATGTCGTGACACAGAGGGACATTTCAAACCGCTTGCCATACGTTTTTGTCCACGAAAGAATGCACTCTCGCATTGGTTGAGGCGCGCTGCCACGACCTTGCAATTAACAATCATATTAACGGCGCCGCTGGTAGTTCTTCCATTCAAATTTTACAAATTGATTCTCATCGGATTTTTTTTTCTCAAAAAAAAAAAGTATTGAAACAAGCACTCGTATCTAAAATCTGTCATTTATTTTCTAATTCTCGGTTTTTACCGCGAGAACAGATTTTGTGATTTTACGAAGAGACGCCATCAAAGTCCAAAAACGGCTTCGCTAACCCGTATAATTGTGGCACGGGTCCCCTAAATATGATAATCCCGAGAAAAATGATTGGCACTGTTACCACTAAAAACAATGAAAACCGCAAAATAATCAAAGGTGCATAAGCTTGAAGGTAACTCGGGAAATGTATGCAACCCAGGCCTAACATGGCTTAACAAAAATTTCTGAAGATGGGTTCACTTTGCCAAAGAGCTAATGGCAACCGAGAAAAAAAAAAAACCCAAGTTTAGCCTCCCCAATCTTGAGTACAAGAGGGTCCCAAATGGTACTCAAGCAGAGTACCCAATGGTCCAAACAAGCCAAGCCGCTAGGCCGATTAAAACGGTCTAGCCGACGGATGCTGTGTGGGTCATTGCCAGCGGAGGGAACCGAAATGAGTTGGCTAAGTCGCGGTACCTCTGGCCCGAACCAAATAGAAATACAATGGTCGTGGTCAGGCAGAGAGGCGCGAGTATGACCATAAACAAAGACCCAAAATCAAGCTTTGTGGCGTCAGTCTTTCTAACTTTTGATTGGGCCATTGGTTGATCGTCCCTGGCCTGGGTTACGAGACTTTGGGTAGCCATTGGAATTGGGAATAGGCGAAAAAGGAATCTATTTGCTTATTTACACTCGATCTTGTGAGGTGACAATACATCTGTATTGTGGCTTACAAGGTAGATCGGTAGATTGGAGGAAGGATTCTCCAGAATGATAAATTATATCATTGTTAAAAAATAATTTTTATTCAGATGTAAACTGTATAACAAATAAATTTTAAATATTTGTTATATATTTAAAATTTGAATATTTAAAGTAGATATTTGAATTATAAGTATATGCACATTAATTATCATGTAAATTTTCATTTATATTAT